>JADLZK010010642.1:0-143794 GCA_015847255.1 Hyparrhenia diplandra | reverse complement strand
AAGTACATTAACTGGAACCCAACTGATAGTACAGTTAACAGGAACCCGACTGATATCAGAAGCATGGGAATTACTATTAGCATTCAGCTATACATCTTCCACAAAACTATCGTGTTCATTACTTTGGCAGGTCACTTGCGCGCTTCAGCCTTCCTCTCTTCTTTGGCTGCCAACAGTAGCAAGTGTCAGCACTTAATGTGGAAGAACATATCAGCAAATGACTTTATGTAAGCTCATTAATGATCATGAAGCAAAAGCTATTCCTGATTTAAATTGAATAAAACACATGTAGTAACAAAGACAAGTCGTGAGCTTAACAGAAAAAGCATGTCGGTGTAAAATAAATTTCAACGGCAGCTGCAACTGGCAGTGCAATCTGCCAACAAGAATAAAAGTTAACAGGTGATGGTAGCAAGAGACATACCAGCCTTTTCCTCTTCTCGTTTCTTTGCAGCTTCTGCTCTTTCTTGACGAATTAGAGTAAGGCGCTCTACATTTGCAGAAGGATAGACATAACCATCAGTCTTTTGCAAGTGTGATCAGAAATCATCTGGTAAAATCTAAGGTAGCTTATATATATTTACATATTAGAAGCGAGAAACTGTATATAATTAAAACTAAGGAAAGGTCAATGTGATGCATATAGCACTATTCCTACTGGGGGTACAGAAAGGATCATTAGGACTTCAGAGTGAATCAAATAGTTTAACATGTCAGTTGGCCAAAATTCCGTGGCACATTTATGCAAATAACAGAAATATGACCCAAGTCACCCAAATTCCACAACTACGATATCTAATCTAAGTACAGAACAATGTCTCACCTAAATCTTTCCTAGCCTGTTCTGTTTTTCCTTGCTCTTGACGCTTCATATAGCGCTCATGAGATTCCTGTTTTTCAAGCTCCTCTCTGCAGTAAGCATACTTGTAAGAACAATAACAATAAGGTCATACAAACTGGGGGGTTTCAAGAACAGATTATCTTTTCTACCATTTATCTTTAGGAATACTATATATTATAGGTTAGAGATAATGATATGACGAGATCAACTCCGGAAAGAATCTAAAACGTTGTGATTGTCTAATAATCTGTAGTGTATATAGTCCACCATTGGTGTCAGTGCCATTGGCAAATAATTTATCACTTTCTAATTCAATCATCATACTATGTTTACAAAATGATGAGCAAATGGTTTCAACCACAATATTCTTTCATGGTTTACAAACATTAGAAATATGATATTTGCAAAATTGTATATGAAAAGAAAGCAAACATAGCATGCAGTAGAAAATGCATAATCGATTGACAGAAAGACAAGTGTATAAGCCCACCTTTCACGCCTGGACATGTCAGTTGTCTTACCAATCTGCGACATTACAAAAACTAGTCAGCTTATAGAAATATTATTATGACACAAAAATGATGAAAACATATTAGCAACAGAAAAATGTTTTGAAGGCAAAAGCTTAACTTTTTTTATTTAAGGCCACTACTTGCAGGTTCAGTAAGTACATGGAGTAAAACAATTTGAGCATGTAAAATGCATTGTTTAACCCTTATTCCAACTCAACATATTTGCACAAAATCGTATCTTTGCTTAATATATATAGTTCATTAGTAATTTTTCTTTGTACTAAAGTAACAAACTTATGCATACATGTCTAACAACATCATTGTCCATGGGAAAACAATACATTATATTTTGACTACATAGGAAACAAGCACTTAGTATCCCACTTACATCAATGTCCTTGATCTTTATATTCTTTGATTTCACCAGGTTTGGATTCTCAATCTCGATCAGACCTTCTGTACCTTTGTGTTTCTGAGGACGGTAACAAAAGTAGATCATATGATCAAACAACAATGAAGATTATGGAATTTGTATATTTTAAAATGATATGATATCTTACTGGTTTTGCAAAATCTTCAGATTCTTCTTCTTCTGGTTCCCCCTTCTATTGTAGATATCCTTTCCATCATGCTATATGTTGGTCCCAGAAAGAAGTCAGCCACCAAAATAAGATTGAGATATCATTGATATGTTTTTGATTAAACAAAAGGCATGCTAAGTTCATTTCTTTTAATCAGTTATAGACAGAAGTAAGCTACAGAGCAGAGCTTGGAACACAAAGTTTCTTGTGCAAATTAAGCAAGTGATTTGTTAAATCACAAGTAAATTTTGTTGTCAAGTTCAGATTCGGAGAGAAAAGAGAAGCAGCACTTGTTAACTGAACATCAATAGAAAATAAATTGTATTGAAAGAAAAGGGAGGAAACCTTGTTAAAGGTCCTTGGACGTCCTGCTGAAGTTCCAGCCGCTGCATTCAATTCCACATGAATCATATGAGAGATTGCAATAAAAAAAACAAAGGTTCAGTTCGCTAGGCTGAAATACCAAATTAAGCATAACAAACTGTCTAATATTTGTTCCACCAAGTTACTTTGTTCAGTAAGGAGCATCAGGTAAGTTTGGTGTGCTCAACAACAAACTATTTAACAGTGACACCACATTATATATCATCAAAATCGATAATGTGTTGAACATCTAGGGTTGAACCACACAGAAATATCTTCCGCAAAGGCACACACACAAGGCCTGATCAAACAGAAGTACAGTGTACAGAACAGGGTATAAGGGGGAAAAAAACTCCCGCCCCCAATCGGCCTTCGTACATAAACACAACAGTTTGACGCTATAAGCAGCTTGTACCGCGACCAAACAAGCAACCGAACTCAAGGCCGCTCCGCTTCACCCCCACCTCAGGATCGGCAATCGAGCCAGAAAAAGGGGCAGTAAACCCTACCCTAAGCCGTCGATCGACGAACTAAATTGCAAACCAATCCAAGGGGGAGGCGAAGGCGCATTGCGTCGCGCAGCGTACGTACCGATCTCCTCGGGGCTGGAGAAGGTGCGCTCCCCCGTGGGCTTGTGCTTGAACTTGCCTTTGGCCATGGACGCGGACTGCGCGGTGCCAAGCCCTTCTTCTTCCTGCGGCGAGCTGCTGCCTTGGTTCGTCGGCGTGCGGCCTATTGGGTTCTCGCCGCGGGGGTTTTGGTTCCCTTTATTGCGGCTGCCTGGCGAGTGGCGACTGGCGACTTGGCGAGGAGTTGTGAAACGAACCGACCCGGAACCCACCCCGATCGCCTTGGCCGCTACGAATCCCATGTCCACGCACGCTGCCTGTGTCTCTGGTCGTAGTCGAGTTAGAGTCCGAGTTCGCGTTACCAGCACGACACGTAGCTTTGACTGCTGCGAATTTAATTTGGTCAAATTTAAGTTATTCTTAAATACTATTTGTTAATAAAGCAAACTATAACAAAAAAGAAGTGATATTTTGCATAAACTTTTGAATAAGGCGAGTGGTCAAAAAATGGGGTTGAAAAAAAAGTCAAACGAACTACAATTTGAAACGGATTTAGTAGTCTTTTCCCAATACATGGATTTGCGAATTGATGAAGTTTATATTTATTATAGATATTCGACGAATTTAACAGAGACGTGTGCACCTGTTATTTTTTATGAAGTGATTAAACTGCAGATTTCTCATAATTCATCGGGTGTTTAACTCCAAGCTTGGTTAATGAAGACTTTATCTTTTGGCGTAAGTTTCCTCGGCATGTTTGGTTCCTTTCAGTTTTCTTCTTTGTTGTCTTGATTTTCCACAAAGCGCTATCTCTTTCATGAAGTGGACTAGCCAAATTGGCTCTCCTCAATGGGTAAGGATTAGGCTCGCGTGATTGAGCAAAGTTAGTAAGGTTAGCTCCACATCCAAACGTACCCTTATACTATAACTAATTCGAAGCACAAAGCGCCATCTCTTTCATGAAGTGGGCTAGCCAAATTGGCTCTCCTCAATAGGTAAGGATTAGACTCGCGTGATTGAGCAAGGTTAGTAAGGTTAGCTCCATATCCAAACGCACCATTGTACTAACCAATTCTAAGCACAAAGAGACATCTTTTTTTTTGAAGTGGGCTAGCCACATTGGCTCTCCTCAATGGGTAAGGATTAGGCTCAAGTGATTGAGCAAGGTCGAGAAGGTTAGCTCCACATCTAAACGTACCCTTTATACTTACCAATTCTAAGCATATTTTTATTATTTGTGATTGTTGTATCCTTATAAGGTTGGGTGTGTTTCTACTATTTGCGATTATGGTATTCCCATAAGGACCTGCCCCATTTAGGGCGTGTTGTATCCATCGCTATATATACGACTACCATGCTAGATGTACCATTTTGTAAACTTGATAAAGATTCTTCAAAGGTGAAAAGAAAATGGAATACACATGTGCGAGTCAAAGCAGGAGTTTATTTGCTTTGAGTTACAATTTCCTGCTCTGGGTGCTGCTTTGACTGGGTACTTTGGCAATGGTGTGGCATAGACTAATAGATCCAATCTAACTTCACGGATTTCTCACATATAAATAGGCACATAAAAAGAAAAAGAAGCGGTCAAGAATATATCGCCATCTCAATTCAAAACAAAAAAACGGCTCCAGACACTTAGGACTCAAAAACCTAAGTACCTAATAAGGAACACCAGACTCTATTTTACATTCAGATTGGCAGCTTGGACACCTGACTATATTTTACGAAGTTAATGCAAGTATACCTCTGTATTTCAAATTTTAAATACATCTGCCAGCCAGGCCCCCATGCAGCAACCAATCAATTAGAATTTGGAAATGTGAAGGACCACGCTATTCAGCCCCATAACTTGGTTGATGATGTCAGTCTTTGCTTGAAAAGTGCCATGCAATGTATGAGATGTAGGAGCAGCTACATGATGCTGCATCTTCAAGTTCCATCACTTGGGTTCCAAAAGAAGCTGCTTCCTTCGGCTAAGTATCCATGTGGAAGATGAGGTCCATAGACCACATTTTCAGAATGTTGAAGGTGAGGTCCATAGACAACGTTTTCAGACTGTGGAAGGTGAGGTCCATAGACAACGTTTTCAGAATGTGGAAGCTGAGGTCCATAAACAACGTTCCCATTCAGAAACGACACTTGGTTCATCTGCGGCGTTGTTTCATAAGCATTTGGAGCATTAACTTGACTGGTGTTGTTAACATGTGGATGGATATTTGCACTGCTATCCTTCTGGTTAGACTTTGGCTTGCTCCTAGCAGTACGTTTGTTTTCCACAGGGCTGTCTGCAGTCAGCCTGCCCATTTGCTGCTGGATTTCATTCAGTGGACTACTAGACAGTTTTGACTTAGCACTCTTTTTTGTCAGAGGACTTGTACTCAAGACGGTACAAGGCAAGGGCATCAGAAGCATTGATCTCGTACTCAAAAAGATGCCACTCATGGCTGCTTGATGGTTGTGGGTCCATGTAATAGGACCTCTTCAGACCTGCAAAATCTTTCATTACCTGCTTCCTTGACTCATGCCACCCACGACCGCTGTAATCTGGCAATGACCTTTGCTTCCGGTTGCCGCTCTCAAATGCTCTTCTTGGAGTGTCAAAGAACAGCCATTCTCTAAGAGATTCACCCTCCAGAAGAGAAAGATCAAAAAGTTCTGCAAAAACAGCACAAACAAAAAAGTTAGCAAAATAATTCGATACTATCAACATTAACCAGATAAGCTAGCACTAATATAACAATACTTACCAGGTGCATTCCATGGCGATTTAGATGTAGCAGCGCCTCCACACACAGGAATACCAACATTCTTCCCCTGGACTTTCGCAATGAGAGCAGCAAATAGTGGCCCATCTTTCAAATCAATACCTTTTGGACGCATCACAGGTCTTGTCCCAAGAAGACCATCATCATTCAAAGCTAAACCAGCATGGTAAGGGTTGCAGTAATCTCCAGAGTCCTCTGTCCCTCCAACTGGCCTACCACAGTCCCAAAGTGCACATTTTGGCCCCAAATACTGAGAGGGTGACGGCCATATTGTTGTAAGCAAGTCCGACATGTGAACAAATACATCTCCAGTATTTTGCTCAGAGTTATTTGCATCAGCATATGAATGGCTAGGTGGCAGATCTAATGGCAAACCAAACTGCTGATGTTCTAACTGGCCAATGCCATGCAGATTATTGAACTGATCTTCATTAGAACCAGAAATATTTACTTTGTAATCATCATCACAAAGAAAATCATCAATACTAATTTCTTGGTCCATAAAGTACATCTGCAAGCAAAGTAAGATAGGCTCATTAAAGCTTTCAATAGTGATGGTAAAGGAAACATGATACACTACAAGCACCCAAAAAAATGGACTCGAATGAAACGGCTTGTTGTCGGCTAACCCAACCTCTGCTTGTTATTGTCCTCTGTTTTGCATCTAGGTTCAAAGTCATGTTTCAATCCTACAAGTAACATAAAATGCATATATGCTCTTTTGTCACAAGGTACAGTTTAGAGCCCATAACGATTAAATTGAATAAAAAAAAAAAACTCAAAACTCCTGAGACATGAGACTTAAACTTGCGATTTTTCAAGTGTCTATCGTTATTTTTTTATTTACAACTAGCTTAACTACACAAAGATATACTGATATGACTTGTAATCTTCAGAAGATTAACAAATAGTACTAGCATATTATTGCACATGCATCAAGTACAGCACTCCAGTATCCGACACTGTGAGTTGAAACAAGTCATCACTCATGAATGAAGTTAGTTTATGGTGCAGATCTATACTGTGGTCTATATTCTATAACTGCAACTCAACAACATATTAAGATGAAAGAAAATTAGTGAGTTCTTTATCCAGTTGACATGTTTATTTATCATGATGATATCATCAACATAGTAATTAAACAAGAGCATCCTACACATATAGATATCCCCTAGAGCCAAAAGCCTCAGTGAACCAATCACTCAGGAGTTACACACTACCCAACAAAATTCACATATTTGGACTCTTAGAATCACTATAGCAGGACAATGTTTAGTAATTCATTGACAAAAAATTTAAGTCTAACAGACAAGTTCCTCCACATTATCAATTTGGGGGGAAAAAAAAGAAAACAGTTTCCAGCTTGATAATTGAAAATGCAAATACTACCTGATCATTGAACATTGCATTAGCAACAGCAGCCACTTCTCCACAACCTCCCTCCACTCCCTGACCTAGAGAGTGCTGTGCAGGAGCAGTGCCCCCATCCATAGCTTCACACTGCTGATCAGTATTGGCCATCCTGCTGTCCTGCCCGTGCCCGTGGTTCTGATGAGAAGGCGGCGCCTGCTGCGTCGATTGGGGCACCAGGAGCTTACTGGTGGCGTCGTCCTCCTCCTCGGGCACCACCAGCTGCAGCAGTCGCAGCGTATCCGACGGAGGATCGGAAGCCTCCCGGTTGTTCCCCTGCGAGTTCTGCGCCGCACCACAACTACCCGTTAGCACCGATCTACCGCGCACGAAAAGGGGAAAGGTGGGACGGCCAGAGGGCTAGGGTTCGGGGACTTGCCTGGAGAGAGGAAGCCGGGGATGCGACGCTGAGCTCGGCACGCCACTCACGGAGCATCTGGTGGACCTGCTCCTCGAGGACGGCGGCATCGGCGGAGCGGCTCTCCTTGCGAGCGGACTGGAGGCCGCTGAACATCTCCTGTAGGTCGTCCACGCGGACCTTGGCTCGGTCGCGGAACTGCCGGTGCCGCGTCGACGAGCGGGAACTCTTGCTCCCCGACGCGGGGTCGGCGTTGCCGCCGCCTCCGGCGGCCGGATCTCCCGCCATCGTACTGATCACAAGGCGGTTCTGGTGGTGGGCTGGGGACGGACGACGATTGACTCGATTCGCCCTTTGAGTTGGTTTCCTCGCAAAAAAAAAAAAAAAAAAAGGGGCGTTTTCCCTCTCCTTTTTCTTTCTTTTGTGTGTAAAAAAAAAAATATTATTACGGAGTATTTTATAGCTACCTATGCTTACCTAAAGTTTCTTTTGAGTAAATTGCGGTGAAGAAACACTGGCCTTTCTCTTTGCTTATTGTATATTTTGTATGGTCTCATGGCGATGGTGATTTGACTGAAAATCAGTGATTTATAAGTCATGCTTGTTTAGTTGTAGATGACTTGTAACCTGTAAGCTCAGTAAATGTGTGGGTCTCATGTGAAAAAAGGGTATATAAGTTTTAAGTAGACGTGAATCAACTTATTGCTTATACAAGGAGTGACTTATAAATTAGTGATGTTTGGCAAAATAAGTCACTTATTTAATTTTTTGACTTATATAAGAAGAACCAAATAGGGCCTTATTATTTGATTCCCGGATGCAAAATGCTACCCTAAGTTTTGTCGGTACAGAGTATTATTATATTATTTTTGAAATTTAACTCCCAAATGCAAAATGCTCTACTTTTTTTTTTTTGGTGACGAAAATGCTACACTAGTTAAAACTGAGAAATACCAATGCCATATTGTTATAAGAATTTTGGTGGATTCTACACATGTGATGAAAATTTTAGCGAGACATAATAACAAGAGGGCCTTGCGTAAAGGATATTGCATGACGACAACACATGTTGCTTGAGTTGTGTCCAGCCATAAGATAGACCTTTGTTACGTGGACCCTTATCCCATGGGCATTTTTAACTTGAGCTATTTTGTTGGTACGTTGTGGAGACATTGGTGGACACACATACGACCTTTGGTACGTGGACCCTTATCTCGTGGACTATGAAATGTTCTGTCCTCTCGACTTATTGTTGGACGCTTGATCTTTTTTGGATGGGCGAGATGGATAGGTATACTCCCTCTGTCCCAGCGACTTTTTCACCGAGGCAACCGACAGCTGTGTCCAGATTGATGCACCTACACCACCACTACGTCCACATTCACTTAATTATTGTTGTACCATGTGCAAAGCTTAAACGACATAGACAATCGGGCAGAGGGAGTAGACGACTTGTCCACTGGCTGGGTAGTCCGATTGCTTGCTTTGGTGGTCTGGTCATGCATTTGCGACTACTTCTTTATCCAGAGCCACTTTGGCATTGACTCGTGGAATCTCTTCATCTTGTCTTTCACATGGACAACTGCTAAGACACCAGGTGTGGAGCCACTAAGATGCACAATCGCTGTGACGCAGAGGCCGGTTTCAAGCTGTCTGGGCGCGGGGGCTTGAGGGTGGTGGGCTTCGATGTGCTGAGCCGCCCAAACGATAGGACGAGAGCGGGCCTGGTCGGTGATAAGGGATAAGAAATCTAAGAGAAGAAAAGGAAAGGATGAGAAATCACTAGTACTGAAATAATTTTGCATGGTGGGCGATTTAGATTTACCATGGCGGGTAAAAATGAGCCCGCCACGGTTAACCTGCGTGACGAGCGTCTTTGCCTGCCACAGTTAGTGAATTATCAAATAAAAAAAGCCAACCTAGAACCCATGGGTCCTGGATCTGGGTTTGCTAGGCCCAGTCACGCCGCCGGTGTCCTCAATCCGCCGGATCCATGCTCCCACCCGCATCTTCCGCGTAGATCCGCCAGCGGCGGCGTCGGTGCATGCAGGTCCATCGACGGTGGATGCAGATCCGCCGGCGGTGACGATGGTGGAAGCAAATCCGCCCATGGAAGCCACCACCGGAGCTCGCCGAGGTCGAGGCACGTAGATCCAGTGTTGTAGCCCTACCATGACTCCTGCTCGCCGTCGTCGCATCGCCTGGTGCTGCGCCACCCTACCGCTTTTCGCCTTGAACCAGCGCTCGGTGCCACGCTTTCCCATGCCACACGCTGTTGTGGAGAAGGGGAGGGGAAGGAGGCCGTTGTGACCGTTGGAAGAGGAGGGGGAGGAGATAGGGCACGTGCGCGGTGCCGCTGAGGAGAAGGGGACGAAAGGAGTTTAGGGTGCATTGCATGAAGAAGTGGAATGGGTGAGTGAGGGTGGTTGACCTAAGCATTAATGTCTTGGGCAAAAGTTGTGCCGTCACATAATGTTTTTTTTTTTTTTTTTTTGGGGGGGGGGTTGTCACCTAAAATAAATTTATGTACCAGTGAGTCAACTCACTAGCGGGAGTTACTCATAAAGCCAAAGTTCAAAAAAGAAACTTTTCCACCAAAAACAGAGAGTTGTACCAATCGGACCCTAATTAACATGCATAATTCGTGGACATTGATTCGGCGTGCCTATTTGGATGCCAATTTCTCCGAGTCTTTGTAGATAGAAATTCTTATATGCAATCTTTGTTATAGTCACGGGTGATAATATTTGGATGCCAATTTCTCCGAGGCAGTGATAATATTGTCGGTTTGTTGTTGTTGTTGTTGTTGATGATGATGATGATGTTGATGATGATGAAGGCATTGTGTGTAGTTCAATGAATTACTCTCACACACCGGAGAGAACCAGAGAGAAACCGCGGTTTATATTTTATTTCAAAAAAGCGTAACAGTTTGAGTACTGCGTTTTGGACGCGCTCGCTCACAGAAGCAAAATGCCTTTAGGCAAATCTCTTGACAGTACAAGATTTTACAGTCATCATCAATCACATTCCACATCATGCCGAGCCAAAACCGAAGCAGCGCTGGAGCCCAAAATCTCCTTTTCTGTTAGTTTTCTGTGAATAGTATTTTAAATAATTTTATTTAATTTTCCCTCAAAAAAAAAAAGTAAAATAATTTTATTTAATTATTATTAGTACTTGATTTGGGCCAGACCAAAGAATGGTCATCGTTTCCTATAAAAGAAAAAAAGAATGGCCATCTTTAGACGGAAGTATAGATGGGTCTGTGGTCCAACCCCGCGAGACCGTGGCGTCCCTCACAATATATTGGGCTTAGTTCAGCGGATCTCCACCTACTCCTTCCGTCCCACTGAGTTTGTCATTATCCGGATTATTCCGCTTGTCTTATTCGATGTTTAAAATTCAAATTTTTTGCACAAATATAATTTATTTTGTTACGACTTATTTTATCAATAAAGATACTTGAATCTTGATCAATTTATTTTACGTTTTACATAAATATTTTAAATAAGATGGATGGTCAAACATGAAGTTTAAAAAGTTAAAAACGACGAACTCTATGTAACAGAGGAGTAAACAGAAACTGACCACTCGTGAGACCCACTGGGTTCCACCTCATATTCTGGGCCTGGCCGGTTTGAAGCCCCCTTTTTTTACAACAGCTTGAACCTTAATTTTGTGTGGCCATGATCGCTATCCATCCCTTCCTTGCACCCGGCGCCGTGGCAGCGCGGCCCAAGCAAGAGGATTCTTCATGCATGGGCCATATGCGTGCCCACATGTTGCGTTGTCGGTTCCAGCTGTTGAGTTGCACGTTCCTGTGGTGAGTGATCTCGACCTCAAAGTAAACCGATCCATCAGCGCACGCGCACCGCAGGTTCTTGGTTCTCCCGATCTTTATTTTCCCCCTAAAGCGAGAACGGAATGTAACAAGTTACAGGACAGGACCTTTGCACTTCCGAACCTTTCCGAGATAACAGGAAAAGGGCGCGGATAACACACTAACATAAGGCAACGGCTATAACGGCGACGTAGGGTTGTAAACTAAGGGAACACCAACGAGCTACAGAGGCCGGGGCGTGGGGGACACTAGAGGTGCTCAACCGTCCGCGCGCAGCGGTGACCCCGCATAGGAAGATCTTCTGGACGACCGCTCTCTTGAAGACGGAACGGAGTCCGCAAAGTGGCTTCGAACCTTACGAGATCGTCGCGATCCGGGCGTGGTCGACAACGCCGCCGGGCCGGGCGACCCTCCCATTTGTCGAGGAGGACGCGGCGCCCTCGCCTCTCCGGGTTGGTCACGGAATGCCGACTTCGCGCCGGGCGGTCACCGCGCCTCGGGAACCGGGCCGCCGCCACCGTGGCGCGCATGCCAAGGACGGGCGGGACATGATCGCTGGGCTGCTCGAGGGGTAGTTCCGTAGAGGCAATGAAGGCGCCCGATAGTCGGCGATCCCGTGGCACAACCTGCGTGAAGGCGGCCGTGGCGATCATGGAGGCGTGACGATAGAGAGAACCTAGGGGCGAGGTAAGCGAGCCCGGCGTCCAGGCGAACCAAGCCGCGGGCAGGACGACGACGGCTCAGCAGTAGTCAGCATGAGGGACGGAGGTGCTGTGGCTACCTCGAACTGTCTGCAGAGTGTGATTAGCAGAATGAAAGTGTTTGGAAATTTCTTTGAAGGATTTCTAGTGTTTCCTGTCCTTTTCGATCGGTTTCTTAGTTCTTCCCTACATGATACTGCTCCTTTTGTGTAATTTTTTTTTTTAGAATTACACAATAAACGCAGACGCTTACAACACGCACAAACACTCACCCCTATGAACACACGTACTAATATGATTTTAGTGATCAGTGAAGATGTGTGTATTAGCCCAGTCTGCAGTAGTGTGTGCCCAGTGGGCCCGGAGCAGCACGTCGCAGGCTAGCAGCCCGTTACCAACTTACTCCTCCCTCGTCCTCACCCGTTTTTGACTTTTTTGAACTTCATGTTTGACTATCCGCCTTTTTAAAAATATTTTTTGAATTAAAATAAATTCAATTAATTCGTGTTTATTTAAGTATCCGTCTTATTCAAAATATTTATGCAAATTATAAAATAAATTAATCAATATTCAAATATCTTCATTGATAAAATAAGTCGTAACAAAATAAATTATATTTATTTGCAAAAATTTGAATAAGACACTAAACATCGAATAAGATGGCCAACCACGGAATCTAGGGGTGAAACTAAACTCGAATTAGTTATTTTTTAGGGATTTACCAATCTGCCGCTGTACCAGGCTGAGCCGTTTCTGAACACGCACACTGAAATCGTGCGCTCTCCCGCTCTGAACACAGGCACACTGAAACGCACAGTTCCGCCTGTTCTTGCTGTTGCTATCTCGTGGTGCACACTGAAATCGACGAGCCGGCATAACAACAGGTGCTCAGCTCAGCTCAGCTCGGCCACTCCGTCAACGAGCACGAGCGCAGGACGCACGACGCACACGCCGTTCGTCTGCGGGTCCTTTTCTCGCGGAGCACGCCTCGTCGGCCGGCACCCTGAAGCAAACCAGAGCACTCCCTTTACAGTGGAAAAATGAACCTCTCTGTTTCCACCATCCTCTAAGGCTCGAACCAGTAACCGTGAAGATCGGCAGGACGCACAAGACTTAGAGTTTATTTGTTCAAATTTCTTTACTTTCAAAAAGCTAGCCTGTTGTTTTTATATATACACGGGCATGAAAGCTAGCTCCTGAAAAGCCGGAGAATTATCATTGTTGATTATTTTTTGAATGATTAAACTGCATAACACAGTACATGTGGTGTCTCTAGCTTGACTCGTAAAAGTCCGTAAATTAAAAGCAATTCTGTCTTCTAATGATATACACGTAGTTTACCCCGCTCGCTGTCATCCCTACTTAAGGCGCCAGGCGTCAAGATATTGTACTCCACGTACCAAAGATCAGAGTAGCACTATGTTTCTAAATCTATTGAATAGTACTGTAGCCTCACATTAAACTCCCCTCACACATGCATGCAAACTAGTAGTGCATGCAAAAGAATTGAATGAAGATGCACATGAAAGAAAAAATAATCACTGATCAGTGCATGTAATAAAATACGGCATCTGCTCCGGTGGACCTCCTTTCAAAAAACAGCACGAATCTTAAAGCACAATTAAAATAATTATTAGTTTTATTTATTCCCACAAGGGTCCCGCTGGGCTCTCCCCGTCAAAGCCAGCCCCAACCCAGCCCGGAGAATCCAGTACCGTGACGTCCCTCCGTTGCCGTTCCGTGATGAGGAAGTTCCCATTTCCAAAAAAAAAAAAATTCTTCTCTGTGCCGTCTGCCGCCAGCACTTGAGCGACCACACTCTGTCTCCGATCTGAAGCGTTATTAAACGGGTGTGCAGGTGCCATGGCCGCCACGTCGTCCGCCCAAGGCCGCAGGCGCCAATCCGCCACCGATTGGGATAGACGGCGGCTCGTCAGATCGGAGAGAAGTGTTGTGCTCGATAAAAAGTGATGGCGGCGGACGGCAATTTTCCTTTTTTTAAAAAACGGGAACGACCTGCGTCACGGACGGCGGCGGAGTCCCTCGCGCACGTCCACGGCACTAGAGTCCCCGGGCTGGGTTCGGGCTGGCCTTTGGGCACGGGAGAGCCCAGCGGGACCCAGTCGGGAATAAAATAAAACTAATAATTATTTTAATTGTGCTTTAAGATTCGTGCTAATTTTTGAAAGGAGGTCCATCGGAGCAGATGCCATAAAATACTTTCTTTTTTTTTTTAAACATGATTTCACATGTATAGCATTAAGGAGTAACAAACAAATAAAATACTTTGGCTTCACACGTACCGTCGTTAATCAAAGTTGCCTAAGAGCATCTATCTGATCCAAGAGAAAAGCTATAGTATGTGCTACAGAATCTATATTTTGAGTATTTTAAGAGACAAATAGATCTTGGGCGCTTATCTCCATTGTCCAAACCACACGCCCTCCTCAGTTCACAATCGCAACGGCACAATCAGTGCCACGCTGGCGATGCCACATAGGTCAAAAGCTAGCCACCGAACTGTTTATGGATCACCGTACCTAAGTAACACACTTAAATAAAATTAGGATGCCAAAAATGCATTTTTAGAGTGTGTGGACCTAAGTGGTACCCCTAACGAGTTCAAGGACCCACCGTGTATTTAACTCAAATATAAAGGTTATATTATATAGTATCTTTGTGTTAGTAAATGAACCAACAAGAGAGGAAGCAAAGTTCGATTGTTGTGATAAGCTTTTGGACGAAATTAATTTATGTATGCTCGAACTAGTTGATGATGATTGATGATGTACCCATACTAGACACTAGTTCATGGGCCGGTTTCCTTGTATAGTACGTAGCTGCTAGTAAACCTTTTTCAAGTTGTAGTTTAGCTTGTAGTCAGTATATATTACAATCAAACAGAATTCCGAAGTACTATAAACTGGAGCCTATAAATAGAGACGTTTTGCATCACGAGGCTATAACAACTTGAGAAAAACCACAAGCCCTGCGCCATGGCGCTTAGCCAACATACAAGCACTGATCAGCAGGCCGTGCTAGATGCTCAGCGCCAGCTCTGGCACCACACCCTCGGCTATGTCAAGTCGATGGCACTCAAGGCCGCCATAGACCTCCGCATCCCCGACGCCATCCACCAGCATGGCGGCTCAGCCACCCTCCCACAGATAGTCACCAAGGTCACGCTCCACCCGTCCAAGATACCATGTCTACGACGCCTCATGCGTGTGCTCACTCTCACCGGCGTCTTCAGCTTCCACGCCGACGGCGGTGGGGGTGAGCCTGTTTACGGGCTCACGCCGGCGTCTCGCCTTCTGGTGGGTTCGGGGCTGAACGTGGCTCCATTCCTGACCTTGATGCTTGGTACTGTCTTTGTGTCTTCCTTCTTCGACCTCGGCGAGTGGTTCCGGCACGAGTTGCCGGACCCGACCCCCTTCAAGCTGGCGCATGGCCGGGATATATGGGATCTCGCCGACCACGACGCGAGCTTCGGCAAGCTCTTCGACGACGGGATGGTCGCGGACAGCAGTTTCGTCATGGACGTCGTGGTCAAACAGTGCGGCGACGTGTTCCAAGGGATTAGCACCCTTGTCGACGTCGCCGGCGGGCTTGGCGGCGCTTCCCAGACCATCGCAAAGGCGTTCCCGCATGTGGAGTGCAGCGTGCTGGATCTCTCACATGTTGTCGCTGGTGCTCCCACAGACACCAATGTGAAGTACATTGCCGGTGACATGTTTGAGAGCATTCCGTCGGCAAACGCTGTGTTCCTCAAGGTACGCCCATATAATCGTGCTCTTTGAAAAACGCGCTTAAGCGTGGTCTCAAAAAAAAATCATGCTCTAGTTCATCAGTATCCTGAAAACATCGTGATTAGTCTCTTCGATTTGTTTGGTTCCAGTGGATTCTGCATGACTGGGATGATGCCGAATGTGTCAAGATATTGAAGAACTGCAAGAAGGCCATAGCGTCTCAAGAAGGAGGGAAGGTAATAATATTGGATATGGTGGTGGGAGCAGGGTCATCCGACGACAAGCATGTGGAGACGCAAATCTTGTTTGATCTCTTTATCATGTTTATCAATGGCGCCGAGCGAGATGAGCTTGAGTGGAAGAAGATTATTTTTGAAGCTGGATTTAGCTCTTACAAGATCATACCTGTTCTAGGTGTTCGATCCATTATCGAGGTCTACCCATAAAACTCTATGTAAATCAAGTATACATAGTATAATATGCTTGAATAATTTGCGTGGAATCTAGGTGTGAGGCTCGGTCTTGAAATGGAGTGTATCATGACTTCTAAAATTTCTACCAAAATTTAATGTAATCTATGTAACGACTATGCCTAGATTTGACAAAGTTTGTTAAAAGTCCCTTAATGCAGTACGGGCACAATGTGCGCTTTTGAAAAAAAAACAAAGTTTGTTAAAAGGCAACTATATATAATGTGAGAAGAAACTCCTTAAATTTATATAATTCATGGGTACGTGCGTTATTTGAGTATTCTATTAAATTAAGTCGCTTTATTTTTTTTTAGAAGGGCGGCAAGAGATTTGCCGGATTTTATTAGACGGTAAAAAACAAACAAAATTTACAAAGCCCGAAGGCCTTACTCCACTCTACTCGCCAAAAGGCCCAACTCAACTCTACTAGAAAACAAAAACACACTGGAACGACTGAGAGTAAATAAAAACAACTAGAAACGGAGCTAAACCAAGCAAACAAATTACAACTGTGATCCCCCCTGCAACGCCAGTTGGTACTGATCGATATCATCCTTGCACAATAATGCCACTTGCTCTGCATTCAAAATCTTCTGCTGAAAAGTCCTTCGGTTTCTCTCTTTCCAAACATTCCACCACCAATATATCATGATTCCGTCTACTCTTCTTCTTTCATTCTTGTTGAATTTTAATCTGCACCTTTTCCAGTAGCCATAAACTGAACCGGTAGTATTTACCGTTTGTATCCGTTCCAAGTTAAACCACCTCTTAATATATATATTCCCAAACCTATTGGGTGAAAACACAGTCTTTGCACAGGTGGGTTGGGGTTTCCGGCTCGGTTGCACATAGCGTACAGATCGGATTGTTAGGCCAGTTCCTCCTTGCTAGATTGTTGGCTGTGAGTATCTTCTTATGCATAAGTGTCCATGCAAAGAAACGACATTTGGCTTCCGCCCTTGCTTTCCGTGATTGGTGATATCTTCATTTTTGTGTACCTTCCTTCAAACTGTATGAGGTATGCGGACTTTGTTGAATAAATTCCATTAGATGTCCATCTCCATCTGATCGTGTCTTGGATCCCTTCTTGTAGTTGTATTACTGAAAGTGCTTCCCAAAGGTTGATGTATTCATGAATTTCCTGTTGTGATTGTAACGGTAGAATATTGGCGATCCAACTATTTCTCTTCAGAGCCTGGTGCACCGTCGCTTTCTTTCTCCTTGAGTTTTTGAAAAGGCTTAGCGCCATCGATTTGGGCGTACTACCAGCTACCCAAGAGGAGTTCCAAAAGCTTGCTGTATGTCCGTTTCCTATCGTAACTACTGTGGAAGCCGCAAATAGTTCATGGTCCCGTTCGTCACATGGCAGCTCTAATTTGTTCCAAGCTCTGTCCTTTTCAGACCATTGAAACCATAACCATCTCAATCTCAAAGCCCTAGCAAAACGTTCTAGGTCTAGCACTCCCAACCCTCCTTTTATCTTCGATTGTATGTTGATACTTTATAGCATAATATTACTAGTCAACTAAACATGGATAAGGGCTTAAAATGAATATCAACATAGACTAGGGGTTTTACTAACATAATTCCATGAGCTTTGGTGATTTATATCTTTTTAGGGACTTAACAGATAAATGCAGAGAAGAATGGAGAAAGTTCCGGAATATACATCTCATACGATGACAAGACTTGACCGTGAAGTAACTCAACCCAAAATGTGGACTAAAACACTCTAGAAGATACCAGAAGACACCAGAAGAAACGAGAAGCCGAGAGGAGACCAACCCCGGCGGCCGCCAGGGGATTTAGGCCGGCCGCCGGGCTACTGATATGTCAATCAGGCTTATCTTCCTAGGTCGGTTTGTAACCGACCTTGAGGTTGTATCTATACCGTTATTGAAGGTCGGTTTGATCCAATGGTCATCGTTCATCACTAAGGCCTATATAAGAAGACCCCCTGACCCCAGGGCTAAACCCTAATTCATTATATCTCATTCTATTCATTATCTCTCAGTTGTAGAGGTGTCCCAATGTAAGGATAACCTCTCTCTCAGGGATTAGTGAATTAGAAGTAGATTAGCCATGTAATTAGAAGTAGATTAGCCATGTAATTAGAAGTAGATTAGATCTAAATTAGATCTAATCGAGTAAAGGAGAGTGGAGCTATGCTCCTGTTGCGAGAGGTCTCTGAGTTTGGTATGTCTTGTATCCTTTCTTTGTAAGACTTATGATTCATATATTTATCTTCTCTATTCACTTCCATATATGGTTAAGTATAGTTGTTATGCTTTTGCATGGGATCTCCGCTCGTATTGAGTGCTCTAGTTATTCTAGGTAGCTAGAGTAGTAATTTATAGTGTAGACTTGGTGTCTAGGCTATAGGTTACCTGAGGTTGCGCCCAATCCCACGGATAGTTGTGGTAGCCCCAGGGGTGACAGCTCTGTAAGGCATTTGTATTCCACCATGTTCGGATTGGTGTTTCGTAGAGCTTTTGGCAGCCTTCTCCTAACTACCTTCTTCCTAGTCTTTCTCGAGAGTTGGAAAGGAACTGTTGCTCCAAAGTGCATTAGTGTAATTGCTATCATAGAACCTAAGTAATAGAGAAGTACCCAGGAACCTTGATCTCTCCCTTTGACCTCTTGATTAGTTTAGTTATTCTTTTATAATCTTAGGTATGTTATACTTTGTTATTTATTTACCCCTTTATCAATTACCCCCTAACTTTAGTCTAGTGGTTTGCTAAGTCAGTAGATGCATGATTGTGACTTATTAGAATTCTTTAGACAAAGCTTCCCTGTGGATACGATACTCTAGAATACTCATCCTAGGGAAAAGCTACAATGGTAGGTGTTCTGTGTGCTTGCAGAATCCTTCATATTCTTTTAGCACTTAACAAATGCCAACAGTGTACAAGTGGTTGGCCAATTTATCAACGAGTGCCCCCCATTGACATTGTCCGGCGTCTCTCCTCTCCAAATAAAACTCCTTCTCATTTTGTCTACTTGTTTTATTAGCCACTTGTGTTCCGGGAAAGCAGTTAAGTGGTATATCGGTTGGGCCGTTAGCACTGTCTTTACCAGTGTTTCTCTTCCTGATGACGCTAGAAATTCCCCTTTCCACCCTGGTAGTCTTGCTCCGATCTTGTCAAGTAATGGTTGTACCTCCAACTTCCTCAGTTTTCTTGTATGTAGCGGCAGTCCCAAATATTTCCCCGGGAATTTACATACCTTGCCTGGGAATTGTGTCAAAATCCGTGTTACTTCTGATTCCTACAGGCGTATGGGGTAAATCTCGGTCTTGGAGATGTTTATTCTGAGCCCTGAACAATCTCCGAAAAAGTTTAGGATTTTTAGAAGTCTCTTCAACTCTTCGGCATCAGGGGCCGCAAAAATCACTGCGTCGTCCGCATAAAGTGAGCATCGAAGCCTTGCAGCAGAAGGTAGGACCGGTTTCAAAATACCTCTCTGTGCTGCCAACTCTACTAAGCGTTGTAACGGGCCAATCGCTAGGATGAATAATAATGGAGATAAAGGGTCCCCTTGGCGTAAGCCCCTAGCATGTTTGATGCCTTTTGTCAACCGGTCCTTCACCATCATTTTTTGGACGGTGATCCTAACGGTGCGGCGATCCAGTCTCTCCATTTATAGCTGAAACCTAAACTTTGCATTACATCAAGAAGATAGGGCCAGCAAACGGTGTCAAAGGCCTTTGAAATGTCCAACTTGATGAAAAAGGCCGGTCTTCTCGTTTTATGTAGTAACTGTATGACCCTTTGTGAGTAAACAAAATTATCGTGTATGCATCTTTTCTTGATGAAAGCATTTTGTGCATTCGACACTAGATCATTCATGCGCTTGCCCAACCTATTCGCTAATAGTTTCGTGATGATCTTGACCACACTGTTTATGAGACTGATGGGTCTCGTATTCCGTTATCTTTGGTCGGCACCTCTTTCTTTGGCAGTAGGACGATGTTGGCCGTATTTACTAAGCTTAGTTTCGTCGTCCGATTCTGATAGAAACTCCATAAGGCCCTCGTGAGGTCCTCTTTTATTATTGGCCAACATTTTTTATAGAACAGTCCTATGTAACCGTTGGGGCCCGGGGCCTTTTGCGAGGGGATCTCATTGATTACAGCCAAGATCTCTTGTTGCGTGAATGGGCTGTCCAAATCATCTAGGTTGTGTTGTTCATATCCCATTTGTGCCCAATCTATTGCCTTGGTTCTTTGGGAAGGTGTGCCAAGAACCTGTGAGAAATGCTCGTGTACCAACTTTAACTTTTCTTCTTGTACCACTGTTGTTACGTTACGAGAGGCAAGGGCTGGGATGTACACCTTTTTCCTTCTTGAGTTTGCATGTATATGAAAAAACTTTGTGTTTGAATCTCCCAGTCTTATCCAAGTGAGCCTTGAGTGTTGTCTTGCTTTTGTTTTTTGAACCGTGGCCATCCCTAGTGCCTTTGACTTGAGGTAACGCATGAACTCTACTTCATCTGTGGTTAGCGCTCTCTCTTCTTGCGCTCTTTCTAGGTTAGCTAGGGCAATATTGAGCACTGCCCAACGAACGTTCCAATCGTTGAAGTTTTTTCGGCGCCAAAGCTTTAGTGCCTTTGCCATCCTCATCAGCTTGACGTGGATTCGGAGGATAGAATCTTGGGTGCGTACAGGTTTTTCCCACACTTCTTGGACCGTTTCCATGAAATTGGGCCACGATGGCCAATGTGCCTCAAATCTGAATCCCGAGAAATGTTCATGATTGATTTCCCCTTGTAGGAAGAGGGCACAGTGGTCCGATCCTAACGAGGTTAGGGCTTGTAGTAGGTTGTTTGGAAACTTTATCGTCCATTCTGTTGAGGCAAAAAAATGGTCAATTTTTGTCATCGTGGGGTTGGGTTGTGCATTATTCCACGTAAACCTTCTTCCCTGCAGCTCAATTGGTGTAACTTGAAGGTTGTCTATGGTATTCTTGAAAGCGTTAAGGAGACTGAGATTGATTCTTGTATTATTTTTGTCTTGTGCCCTATAAATTAGGTTGAAATCCCCTAATAATAACCATTGGGGCAGGACTGTTTGCTTTATTCCTTCTAACTCCAACAAGAAATCTCTCTTATCTTGGTCGGACTGTGGACCGTAGACACCGGTGATTGACCATTGGCTGTTATCAGCGAGCATAGTTACATTCGCCGATATTGTATGATCTATGACTTGTGGAGTATCTAGACTGAAAAACCGGGATGAGGCCGCTATTATAATTCCCCCTGAAGCTCCTATGGAAGGTAGGTGCACCGAGTTATGCATTAAATCTGGTCCTAGAGTCTCATTTAGAAGATCTCTATCCCACGTCATAATTTTTGTCTCCTGCAGGCATACCATTGTTGCTCCTGAGGATATGATCTGATTTCTGACAGTTGCCCTCTTGGCCCCGTCATTGAGTCCTCTTACATTCCAGCACATTATTTTGCAATATTTTGTCGTCATTTAATAATCGTGTCGCTACTCTCCACCAAGTTATAATCAGTGCCGCTTGCAAACCAACCAACAAGGAAGTAAATCAACCGGTTCTGAATTGCAGATAAGTTCAAATTCTCGTGCGCGTGCATCAACATCCAACCGCCGGGTGGACCAATATCTGGCATTAGGTTACAGACCAAATGCCGAAGGCTCATGGGCCAGCAGGCAATCACACAAAGTTCAACAAGTTCTGATAAATAGAATGGCCCTAATGGCTTCAACTGCAACAACTGATCCCATGAATGGGCTAACATTAAGATAACTTGTTGCCACTGGCTTGGAGACCGGTCAGGCCATCTCCAAGCCCACTCCAGCTGGCTTCTTTCCTGCCTTGTAGTCCTTCTTCAGCTTTATTTTTTTTAGTACATACATTTTGCTACGTATCTAGATACACATAACAAAATAAATATATCAAAAAAAAAAAAGTCAAAGTGAAACTTGAAACGGAGGGAGTAGTTTTTAGAACGTAGTCCTCAATGACACGTAGTAAAACGATTTGATCACCACCGGAAGGAAGGCGTGGGATGACATATTTGTCTCAACATACCAGTATACACAGTTCTATATGGCTGCAGTTTTTATGCTTCATCAGTCTTCACGTTTCACACACACAAAAAAAAAAGAACAGCTGTCAAAGCAAATAGATGCAAGGGCACATCAACCCGAAATGCATTCTAATTTCAACAACAAAAAAACTGACATGCATTTTATACTGTATCATTTTTTTTTTGAGGAACTGAGTATCAATCTTTGTTGAACCATCAATATGGCTTATTCATTTTTTTTTGAGGCGAACATGGCTTATATTCATAATGGGAAACACTTATGGGCCTGATTGATCGAATGGTTGGAAACTGGAAACCATTTCATGGGCTGGTCTGTTTATCTGTCACGTGAATTTGAAAGCAAGATTTTGGGCCTTTCCATTCGATAAACGGAAGCTTGCAACAAATTCACGGGCTGAAAACCAGAAAGCTAGCTATTTCATCCCTCGACTCGCCGTGACGTCTCCTCCTCCATCCCTGAGCATTGCCTTGGCATCGCATCTCCTCTACACCATGGTAACTAGTAGGATTTCCAAGTCCCCGCGCCGCTCTCCAGCGCTACTCCGCAATCCTCCACTTCCTGCCAATTCCAGACAAAGCATCGGTGTATTGTTCTCATTCCTATGCTATGCACATATAAGGCTTTTACAAAAGTATGTGACCACACCCATCTTCTAGCTATTGTGTATGCAGTGACAACATTTTGTTGGCCATGACAGAAGTATGTTCTCACTAAAGAGAACATGATTAAGAGGAACTGGAAGGGTGATCCCATATGCTATTTTTGCCAGTCACCTAAAACTGTGGATCATTTGTCGTTCACCTGTCCCATTGCTAAATCTATTTGGGCCATTGTAGCTTCATGTATAGGGGCATCACATATACCTACTTCCTTGGAACAAGGTTGGGTGTGGTGTGATAAGTGGATCCTTGGGGATAAACAGTTTCATGCGGTGGGGTTGGCTGCCATCTGTTGAACCATTTGGAAAAAAAAGAAAGAATCTAGTATGTTTTGAAGGCAGAAGCTTCCACAATCCGCTGGAAATCATAAGTCACCCATGTGTGCGTTAATGAAATTCTAGACAGGTTTGCTAAAGAAGGAAGACAAGGAGATATGGACCCAAGCTGTTGAAGCTACTCTGCAGTTCGCTGTCAACCTGCTGAAACAAGACCGTCCTGGAGCTCCAAGGCTGATGACCGCCGAAGATGGAGAAGGAGTTGATGACACGGTGTAGGATTAGGCGCTGTTGTTATTTTGTTTCTCTTATCTGTAATGGTTTAGCCTTGGGTGTCTGTCGTTTGCTCTATGGAGCGTTCATGAGTCGGGGTTAACTTGATCCCCCTTTAGATGTCGTTTATCGTACTCATTTACTGTCTTTCCTGACCTTTCTTAAACACTACTGTATTTCCGTTTTTAATGGAATGGAAATAAGGAAGCACCTTGATCGAAAAAAATTGACATTACTTAAGCAAAGAAGACATCGAGAACAAAATACTTGGAGGACCTCAATACACAACCAAGGGGCTCATCAGAGTTAGGATTTGCTTAGCCTTATATATATGATTTTTTAAAGAAAGAGCATGTATTTTTTTAAAGATCAATATGTTAGGTTGATCTCCACATGCCCAGTCCAACGACTGACCCCAACCTTGGTTCTCGCGACCTGATGGGGGACGCCCAACCCAAGATGCACCAGCACCATATAAAAGAGGTGGGGAGCCAATAGGCACAAGACACGAGGTTTCCCCAGAGCCGTCACTCCCCACCTGACAAAAACCCTAACACCGATCTAAGAGGGGGCGCTGAGTGACGGAAAGAACCACCGCCGCCGCCACTACATCCTCGCCGGACTGCCTCCATCGACGAACCTACCATGGCGGCATCAAGTTCCTTTGCACCTCCCACCGGATCAGGTATGGCTCTCCCGCACCTTCTCTTTTCCTACAGCTACGGTGCTCCCTATCTATCCTCTAGTACTTCGTCTCATAGGTTTTGATCTACCCAATTCATACACATACTAGTACACCAACCCTATCAATGCGGTTTAACAATGGTATCTGCGAGCCAACTAGGGTTACGGATCCAGTCGAGTAGAATTGAATGGAAAGAAAGGATTCATTTGAATCTAGAGAAAGGGATTGGGGGAAAATCCAGAAACCCTAACCCTAGATCGAATGAAATGTACCTGGCAAGGCCAACCATGGCACTCGCCGGTCTTACCGTTCCTCCACAGCCGCGCCCATGGGGTTGGAGTACTCACTGTGACTCGCTCGTTGGCGAGAACAGGTGCACCCGTTGCCGAGCACTCGCCGGACATCGGCTCCTTGCCACGCCGTGCCGTGCCGGATGTCGAGCACCGAAGCGAGGCCGTTCGACGGCAGGGCGTTCACCCTAATTAAGGGGAGCGCCCTCGATGACGAAGGGGCCCGCATCGGCGCCGCTGTCGCTCTTTGCGCCGGAGAACTAGGACGAGCGCCACGCGCGCTGGCCACCGGCGGCTGCAGGCTATGCGGCCGAGTTGGGGACGAACGTTGCGGAGACGAGAGGAAGGCGGGGGAGCAGCGCCGGTCATGACCGGCACCGCCGGCCACCACCGTTTTTGGCTAAGAGAGACAGGGATGCGAGAGGAATTGGAACCCTAGGGTTCTTGATGTATTCACTTGAGAAAGACATTTTTATATACTCCCTCCATATTGAAAAGGAAGTCGTTTTAGGACATCGACACGGTCTCCAAAATGCAACTTTGACTTCTCTTTTCTATCAAAATATTTATTAAAAAATTATATATGTATACTTTTATGAAAGTATTTTTCAAGACAAATCTATTGATATGATTTTCACATTTCAAAACTCAACGACTTAAAAGTTATTAATCATTTATGTTCCCAATGTTTGACCGAAGCCTTTTTTTCCTTTTTCAATATGGAGGGAGCGTATATCAGCCTAGCTCTATGCTGCTGATGCCATTCAATTGAGCTATGTACTAGGCATTGTAATCATATTTGTGACAATTGTGTTTGTCTGTGCAAAAAGCATCACATGGATTTCAGATTACATGTTAATCGACTTTTAGTTGTTTGATTTGCATAAATATAAACTGTACCGTTACCATGGTTATTATACTAGTTGACGGTAAAACAAAGATTCATACTCAGTTTCTCTCAAAAAAAAAAAAAAAAAAAAAAAAGATTGATACGCCTGTATAGGATGCATGCCAGCTTGATGTGCCCTTGCATCTATTTTGCTTTGACTGATGTTCTTTCTTTTTTTTTCTTGAAACGCGAAGAGTAAATACTATAGCCATATACAACTGTATACCATTATGTTGAGACAAATTAACATGCCATTCGATGCCTTCCTTCCGGCGGTGATCAAACCGTTTTAGGACACCCGCAATGGTACTACTTATGTCTCCAGCTGATGACCTGATGTGGATTTTATACATTTTGCTTATAGCATCTCTAACGGTTTGATATTTGCGCTTGCCATTCTATAATTTTGCCAAAATCTCTAAAATATAGTCTCCAATGGTTTGGCACCTGGCTTGCCAAGTTGGCAATTCCCGGCCCAAAGCGCGCATTTATGCGCGCGGTGCGCAAACTCCCCCACTCGCGCGATCGTAGTTTCCCGCGGAGTGAAGTTTCCGCCGCCACTTCCCTCCCCTTTCGCGGTCCTTTATTTTGCCGTGATCTTTCTCGCGCTTCCTTCCTCTCGCTCCGCCCACGCCAAGGCCGATCGCCACGCAGATGATTGTCTGAATCTTCAGATTTGTGTCTGGAATCAATCGTTGGTGGTGGCCCGCAAATTGAGCCGACAGAATTGCTGTCCAAGGTGATGCCGACGGCATGCTGCTGCTCAAATTTGTGTCTGCAATAATTATAATTATTCAATGATTCACATGATTGTGTTTGTGCGCTCGTACGGCAGTGATACGACCCTGGCGGCGCGCAGAGAAAAAGATCGCGAGAGTAGAACAGCTCGCGGTAAAAAAAAACACGGTAGTTAACTGTGGGCCCACAATTTGGGTTATGCCAAGTTTAATTTGCCAAATCATTGGAGGTAAGCTTTAATTTGACTTGGCAAACATGTTCGGGACTTGGCAAATTACAAATTTTGCCAAGTGCAATTTGCCAAACCGTTGGAGATGTATACAATTGAGCCCACATGTTTCTCTTATATGTTTTTGGGTTATGCGAAATAGATTTGCTATTTGCTCATTGCCTCTCTCCTAATTTTTTTTCTTACCACGTCATATCTAGCAAGCTAAATAGCTAGTTATTGTGGACGCCCTTATGGTTCAGGACTGTATTCTAAAACTTATAAAACAACTTAACACATGATACTTAAATCACGCATGTACCCATGAATTATATCCAATTAAGGAGTCCCTCCTCACATTATTGTTTTTTAATAAACTTTGTCAAATCTAGGCATAGTTATTACATAGAATGCATGTATTGAATTTTGGTATATATTCTAGAAGTCACGATACACTGTACTTCAAAAAAGTGGTAAGTATACATTTAACAACGAAACGATCACACATGGCAAAACACTTCTTCACACCTAGTTTCCACACAAATTATTCACGCATACAGTATACTTGTCTAGTGTCTACATAGATTTTTATGGGTAGACCTCGATAATCGATCGAACACCTAGAACAGGTATGATCTTGTAAGAGCTAAATCCAGCTTCAAAAATGATCTTCTTCCACTCTAGCTCATCTCGCTCGGCACCATTGACAAACATGATAAAGAGATCAAACAAGATTTGCGTCTCCACATGCTTCTCGTCGGATGATCCTGCTCCAACCACCATATCCAGTATTATCACCTTCCCTCCTTCTTGAGATGCTATGGCCTTCTTGCAGTTCTTCAATATCTTGACACATTCGGCATCACCCCAGTCATGCATAATCCACTAGAACCAAAGAAATGGAAGTGATTAATCACGATGTCTTCAGGATACTGATTGATGAACGAGAGCACGATTATATGAGCGTACCTTGAGGAACACAGCGTTTGCCGACGGAATGCTCTCAAACATGTCACCGGCAATATACTTCACATTGGTGTCCGTGGGAGCATTGGCGATAACATGTGAGAGATCTAGCACGCTGCACTCCAGATGCGGGAATGCCTTTGCGATGGTCTGGGAAGCGCCACCGAGCCCACCGGCGACGTCGACAAGGGAGCTAATCCCTTGGAACACGTCGCTGCACTGCTTGACCACGACGTCCATGACGAAACTGCTGTCCGCGACCATCCCGTCGTCGAAGAGCTTGCCGAAGCTCGCGTCATGGTCGGCCAGATCCCATATATCCCGGCCATGCGCCAGCTTGAAGGGGGTCGGGTCCGGCAACTCGTGCCCGAACCACTCGCCGAGGTCAAAGAAGGAAGACACAAATTCAGTACCGAGCATCAAGGTCAGGAATGGAGCCACGTTCAGCCCCGAGCCGACCAGAAGGCGAGACGCCGGCGTGAGCCCGTAAACAGGCTCACCGCCGCCGCCGTCGGCGTGGAAGCTGAAGACGCCGGTGAGAGTGAGCACACGCATGAGGCGTCGTAGACATGGTATCTTGGACTGGTGGAGCGTGATCTTGGTGACTATCTGTGGGAGGGTGGCTGAGCCGCCATGCTGGTGGATGGCGTCGGGGATGCGGAGGTCTATGGCGGCCTTGAGTGCCATGGACTTGACGTAGCCGAGGGTGTGGTGCCAGAGCTGGCGCTGAGCATCCAGCACGGCCTGCTGATCAGTGCTTGTGTGTTGCTTCTTGCTAAGCTCCATGGCGCAGGGCTTGTGTTTTTCCTCAAGTTGTTATGGCCTCATGATGCAGAACGTCTCTATTTATAGGCGCTCCCGCTTATAGTACTCAATTGGGAATTCTATTTGATTGTAATATACGGAAAAAGGTATACTAGCTACTATAGAAGGAAACCACAAACTATCCCATGAACTAGTGTCTAGTATGATAGTATGGGTCCACATCATCATCAACTAGTAAGGCATACTATAGCTTTTGGTTGGCCTGTATGACATCTCCAGCGTGTGGTGCATGTCTCTGCGAACGTGATTTAATTAGTTGGCCGTACGTGGAAATAATATCAGGGATGACAGCGAGCCGGGTAAAATAAGAGTAAAAAAGAATTTACGTGCCAGCGACTTTTTGAACCCGTGCCCGGCCAGGTCCAACGAGTACCAGTATCGGGTACTTATCACGTTTATTCAAAAAAAATAAATAATAATATCTTTAGTTAAACGGCACACAAATCTCTATCAATTACATAGAGTTCACCAGGACAATATAGATTGGAGTAAAGCCACGATTCATGGTTCAGACTATCATGCTCAAACAAACGTTGGAGTATAAGTTAAGATATTCATATTTATTCTGCGTGTATATTATTAGAAGACAAAAGTGTTTTCTAATTTGCAGACTTTTGGGACATCGACAGATATATAATACATGTATCATGCATTTTAATCATTCAAAACGCATTCCACGATGCTAATTCTCCGACTTTTCAAGATCTAGCTTTTATGCTGTAGTACTAACCATGGTTACTCGTTCGCCGGCCGAGCTGTGCACGTTGGTTCGCCGGTCGGTCGATTTCAGCGTGATCACTGATCACGTACAGAAGCAGGCGTGCGCCACGAGACAGCAACATTTATTTCATCTTATTAGGTGATTCATCCTCAATTGCTTTCTTCATCCGATATAATCGCTACAAATAATTTTGCCATTGACTTTGCTACAAATAATTTTGCCATTGACTTTGCCATTGACATCCGATATAATCAATTGTAATTATAGAGGCAGCATTATCGACAACTATTATTTTCTTCCAATATTCTCATAGGTGAGATTATTCCATCTTTTTATTATTTCCAAACAAGAGATGATTTGTTGTTCTACATACCCACTAATGATGCACACGCTTAGTGTTGGATTTCATCTTCATGACGATCCTCTTCATGGGGTACTTAACCTTCTTCATGAAAATGGAGGAGTTTGTTCTTATTTCATTATACAGGCACTAAACTAATCTAGTGGTGTCCACGTAGAATTTAGCTTAGTATACAACATTTAGTTTACTGCAAGTAAACACAACTTTCGGTAACTTTTTACTCCTCTTGTTTCAAAAGTATCTGGCATATTCTACGCTTCATGCTTCACAAGAGCATTAGTCAAACTATTGTTTGACTTAGTGTGTGATACTATTTCTACTTCAAGCTTCTTGGAATACCTTCTCCGATTATTTTTTCCTTCTCATGAAATAATAATAAGCAATCAAAATAGGTTTCTCTCCCCCCTAATGCCAATATTATATCTTTAATAGAATACTTGAAAATATATTACCTATCATGGGCTTAAAATAACCAAATTAATGTATCTCATACTACAAGTGGAATCTCATTTATGTATGTTGTGATAGAGTTTTACCGAAATATTCGTTGAATGCAATGAGCTAGAATACATAAAGTGCACTTAAGAATATTCAGCATTCTTATAAACTCATAGATGTTCTCTCTCTTTGATATGCACGTATCATAGTTTATAAAACTATTTCACCAAACTTCTTTATTATTTAGCCAAGAAAATTGATCCAAGTACTCATATAATTAAAAAAATGGACCATACACTTCAATATATATAATAAGTAACATTCAAACTCAAATGAAATTTTCTTCTAGAATTTTTAATTGTCATTAATGCAAGATTCCCTTAGTGCCTTATCTTTATAAATCCCAATCAACGACAATAAAGGTTACTTTCATCACCGGTTCAAGAAAAAGACCCGACGGTGAAAAACTGGAGCAACATGAGCATTCGATTCCCTCTCTGGCCGCATTCATTCTCTGACTGGCTGATGTAGAAACCGTTCTCCATTGTCCTATGACTCTCAGCCTACCTCTCCCTTCTTCCCTTCCCCTCTTTTTCCCTTCCCACAAAAGCACCTTGCTATCTCTCCCTCTGGGTGGCGCCAACAATTCGGCGCGGGCGTCACCCAGCCTGGGTGCATCCATTCGATGACGCCTTGGATCTCGACGCAATGAACCTCGCTTGATCTAGAGACAATGGATCTCGATCATGGCGGTGGTAGCTCCCGGTGCGGGTGCTCTAGATATCGGTGATGCAGTGTTGGCTAGTCTCGACTTCGCCGCGATGGCGTCTCATCTCAGTGCGGAGGTGTCCCTCACGTGGCATGGACCCATGGCGCTAATGCGGTGCCGCCAGCGTTGATGACTGCTTTTTTTTTCTTAAGTTGTTTGCACTAGTGGGTGGATACCATGGCTAGCGATGATGTCAATTTGTCACCATTGGCTACTCTCGACTTCGCCGCGATGGCGTCTCATCTCAGTGCGGAGGTGTCCCTCACGTGGCATGGACCCATGGCGCTAATGCGGTGCCGCCAGCGTTGATGACTGTTTTTTTCTTAAGTTGTTTGCACTAGTGGGTGGATACCATGGCTAGCGATGATGTCAATTTGTCACCATCATGTGGTACTCAAGCTGGCGGTGAAATAAACTTATCATCCTTGGTTGCAAAACCATCCATCATAACCATTTATTGCTGATTGTCACCAGTGTTAGGTTTAGTCCTACATCGGTAATTGATGACGAGGAGCACACCATATAAGACGGAGGTAATCCACACCTACAGGCTAGTATTTTAAGTTGAGTACGTTAATTCCAAGCCCTGAAATATGTTGTGGGCTCTGGTAGGCCTGGACCCAGGGGGCTACTTGCTCAAGGTTATAGTGAGCTGGGCCGGATTCCGTTATGCTTTTAGGTTGAAGTTAGGTCTAAAGTCTGGATATGTTGTTGGCTCTGGTGGACCCGAGTGACCGAATTCCGTTGCACACTCTAACAACCAATAAGAAGATGAGATGGGCTTTGCCGACCCAACGGCGATAAAGGACTCGAGTGACCGAATTCCTTTGCACACTCTAACAACCAATAGCTAGGAAGATGAGATGGGGTTTGCCGACCCAACGGCGATAAAGAATCAATACCAGTGAGTGCAATTGCTAGGGTCTGTTGTAATCGCATCGTTTTGTAATCAACCTTAGTTGTAATCAACCTTAGTAAACGCCACCGCGAGCAGGTGGTTGTCTAAAAGTTTATAAAATCTTCTGTTTCCTCTTAAAGAAATACGAGCGTATTGTGTTATTGTCTCCCGGCTTTTGCTTGGCGAGCTGGCAATTGGCCAGTGGTTGTCTGAAAATTTATAAGATCTTTTGCTTCCTCTTAGAGAAATACAAGCTTAGCGTGTTCTTGAAAAAAAAATTCTAATTGCTAGGATATGCTTATTGGAATAAGATCATTCCAAGGATCTTAACAACTCATATTATTATAAGAACAAAAATCAATACGTGTAAGGTTCCTCCCCTATTTCCTTGCTCTGTGTTCATTCGGCCTGCTGTCCTTTCACTCTACACTGCTGGACTGGACGTGTCCCTGATGTATTTTCTATCTTACATGGTGCGCCCGCGTGTTCAACGTGTCCCTATTCTCTAATGCGCAATATGGTCTCTGTTTCACAATCATTAGTTGCCCACTACATGTCAGGTCACGGCGGGATGATAAGATGCGCTTTCGCTTAGAACCCACCATGTGACAATCGTTCGCGCTAGGCGACTAGCTATAACGTCCAATGATGTGGAATTGCTTGGGTGCTCACCATCTCCCCTTCTCGCGTGAAATTCGTGCAAGTTATAGTGTCAACATCTCAAAGGATTATCAGAGCGCTCAATCGCTAAACGATCAGTCTATATATGGAGGCGTCTTGTGCCCAAGAGGCTAAAAATCATTGAAGCAGATCAGCACTCTCTCTCCTGTAGAGAAAGAAAGGAAAAAAACACTGCTCTGCGCCATGGTGGCCGGATTGCAACACACAAGCACTACTGACCAGCAGGCCATGCTGGACGCTCAGCTCCAGCTCTGGCACCACACCTTCGGCTACATCAAGTCCATGGCGCTCAAGGCCGCTCTAGACCTCCGCATCCCCGACGCCATCCACCAGCATGGCGGTTCAGCCACCCTCCCGCAGATAGTCACCAAGGTTAAACTCCATCCGTCCAAGACACCATGCCTGCGCCGCCTCATGCGCGTGCTCACTCAGACCTGCGTCTTGGTCGTCCAGCACTCGACGACCGACGCCGCCGACGGCGAGCTCGTCTACGAGCTCACGCCGGTGTCTCGTCTCCTGGTCGCCTCGACGACGACGCCCAACTTGAGTCCCTTTCTGAACATGGTGCTCGGCACCGTCTTCGTGTCTTCCTTCCTCGAGCTCGGCGAGTGGTTCCAGCACGAGCTGCCGGACCCGTCGCCGTTCAAGCTGACGCACGGAGAGCACGTGTGGGACCTGGCCCGCCATGACGCGAGCTTCGCCAAGCTCTGTGACAACGGGATGGTCGCCGACAGTGGGTTCATCATGGACGTCATGGTCAAGGAGTGCGGCGACGTTTTCCGAGGGATTAGTGGCTCCTTGGTCGACGTCGCCGGCGGGCTCGGCGGCGCTACCCAGGCCATCGCGAAGGCGTTTCCGCACATCGAGTGCAGTGTGCTCGACCTCCCAAACGTTGTCGCCGTTGCTCCGACTAACACCGACGTCAAGTACATCGCCGGCGACATGTTTGAGAGCGTTCCATCGGCAAACGTCGTCTTCCTCAAAGTACGTACGGGATCGGATCACATTTAAAACATAAAGGTTGATGATTTTGTGATTCGCTAATTAGATTTGTTTTGATTTCAGTGGGTTCTGCATGATTGGGGCGATGCCGAATGTGTCAAGATATTGAAGAACTGCAAGAAGGCTATACCATCAGAAGGAGGAAAGGTGGTAATAATGGACATCGTGGTTGGAGTTGGAGCAGGGCCGTCATCCGAGCAGGAGCATGTAGAGACGCAGGTCTTGTTTGATCTCTTTATCATGACCATCAATGGAGTCGAACGAGATGAGCAAGAGTGGAAGAAGATCATTTTTGAAGCCGGGTTTAGCTCTTACAAGATCATACCTGTCCTGGGTGTTCGATCCATCATCGAGGTCTACCCGTAGGAGTAACAAGCTCGTGCTGGGCGGCCCTGTTGCAGGGGTTTGCAGCGCACAGGTTTTGGAAGCAAAGAAGGATTGTTAAAACTTGAAAGCGTCCAACATTACACACAGAAGCTAGAATCAACAGCCACATAGTTTTTTGCATCACGTGGAAAACTTTGTGAATGGTGATGCATTAGTCATTGATGTAAAACGATGGGAGTGGTACTACTTTGTGAGTGGCCAGAGCTTGTTGTTCTTCTTTTTTTTTCGTTTGATTGGAGGAATTGCGTTTTATATAGAAGACTAGGTAGCATGCCTGTGCGTTGCTACGGGATAATTATTATTTTGTAAAAAAATACATGGATCACAAATTAAAATAATTGAAATCAAATACCAATATTGACGTTTATGAAATTAGCACAATCACGAAGTGTGCATCATCAAACAGCGCGGCATGGCAAGTTTACCAACTCTACTGTATACGCCTTTCCATGCGTTGCAACGGGTACAAATAATGCCTTGATAATTTGAGCATGAACATATTGTATTGTTAAAAACCAATAGGATTAATTGGATTCATACCATTACCACTACCATTAAAAGATTCTTGTCTGTGAAATATACCATTACAATTCGCTATTTAAAGACTTGTCATTATAAATTTTACCCTACTTGAGTCTCAACATTTGTTCGTCTGGCCTGGTCCTGGGCCCATCTACAGGTCCTTTGTACTTTTGTATGTCCAGTTATACCCGGGTCTGTGCTCGGGTCTGCTCGCAAAAAAAAAAAAACAATTATTACAACTTCTTTATTGGCAACATTTTTAAGATCGCTTATTGCAAGATGAACATAGGCTGCTTTAATGACCTCTGCTCATGCCACCTGTACCTCCTGTTCCTATTCCTGGCCTTTGCAGCAACTGGAAAACATAACCGTACAATTAGATTGTGGTTTTATACAACTGTTCATTGTATCCTTTTCTAAGCAGATCACTTGCAAGACAAACTGGCAGTGTTCTAATTGGTACCAATTGGACTTCGTCTCCTATCTTGGGTGTTGAGATTTTGGTAGTGATTAGTTTTATTTACTACCAGATTGTCACAGCTAGTGCGAGATAGTGATGGATCAAGGGAATAAAGAACTTGATGTTTAACATGCAAAAGAGAATATAATACTATAATTTATTCTTTGAAACAGAAGGTAGAAACAAATAACAAGGACTACAATGAATTATAAGGGTGCATATGCATGAACCTAGTCAACAGCAATGGAGAGCAATCAGATTAATAAGATATGGCTACTGTTCCATTGTGGCAATGAAGTATCTAGTCAGTTAGTAGCAAAGACCATGTTCAAGTAGGAAGGGGATCAGTTTACTTGCTGCATCAGTCCTTAAGAAATTATGAAATAATTAAACTCAGTATAAGATCACATGCTTGTTGCTACTTCAACATAATATAATTTCAGATAAATTTATTAGAGGATGAGAATATTGCTAGTAAGTTGTTTCATATTAAAGGAGATATAAATTTGTAAGCAGGATCGACGAACTAATATGATCTTTAAAGAGGTTGGCATGTACTCCTATGTATCTGAAAGAACTGGTATTTGTGGAGGGTCCTGTTGGGCATGACCGAATTTCTGAATTAGGGAATATTTTGCACCAAGCAAACACAAGCAAAGCCGACTCCATCCTGCAAATCAGTAAGAACATAGAACAAGATTATTCAAAATCCCTTGACACTTGATTTCTACCTGCTCCCTCCTGCAAATCAGTAAGAACATAAAACAAGATTATTCAAAATCACTTGACACTTGATTTCTACCTGCTCACATTCTCACCCTGAAGACAAAACTTAACTACTATGTCACCTATATGGGGACTGTTAACATAGGAAACTAATATTAAGAGTTAGTATATGTATATATACGGACATGGGAATGCAGCTACAGGTTATTTTTTTTTAGAGAAAAGGTTTCCCCCGCTTTATTCAAAGCGACAAAAGCATCCAGGTTCAGTATTACAAAACAAAATCTTCAGCACCCTCACTCACGACACTTAAGCTCGGAATGGGGATATCAGTTCTAGGCAGGCACTGGGCGTTCAAATTATTACATATCAAGTTCACCCCACTCTCCTCACTGGCTGCCCCTAAGTAAAGAACAGGCGATTGAGCCAACTGTAACGACGACCCCATTGAACTCCATTCGATTTGCTCCGGTTGCCTGCAGAGGTCTTCCAGCTGCATCACCACTTGCTCCAGGCGTAACTTGTCCTCCTCCTTGAACAGAATCAACCAACCTCTTAGCATTCTTGTCACCTTCAGCAATACCATCCTCTTTCCTAGCCACACAGCACCCTGAAAACAAAGCTCATTACGAGTTTTCCAAATTGTCCACAACACCGCAGATGCAACTGCATTAACAACAGTATATTTCTTATTGGACAGCCAACAAGTGGCAACAGATTGAAACTCTGTACCAATGCTAATACCAAGTATCTCAGAAATACTTTTCCAAACAGATTGAGCCACACAACAATCAAAGAATAAATGGTGAATAGTTTCCTCATCAGTACAAAAAAGACAACTTAGGTCAGCTACTTCCCTCCTTTTATGCAAGTTGTCTCTAGTAAGTAGCTTGTTGTGAGATAGCAACCACAGAAAAAATTGAACTCTTGGGGGGATATTTAGTTTCCATACTGAATGCACAAACATAGGTTTAATGCCTCTATCATCAATGATGGCATATAAGGTTTGGACTGAATAGTTCCCTTTTGGTGTAAAGGCCCACAACATGTGATCTTCTTCCTCAGTTAGACACACATCTTCCATTAACCCTATTAACTCAAACCACATGTTCATTTGTGTTTCAGAGACATCTCTTCTAAAAGAGAGCTTAAGCTCTCCATCCTGCCAAACTTGACTGATTGTTTTCCCATGCTGCTCATTGATCAAATATAAAGGCCAAAAAATAATAGCCAAGCTGGTGTTACCTATCCATTGGTCTTCCCAGAACCTAATCTTATTTCCATTTCCAACCACCCATCTAATACCTATTGAAGCAGCCCTAAAGGCCCACATGACACCTCTCCAGAATGGTGATGTACCTGTCTCAGGACAGCACAAGACATTTGGATGCTCAGTTCTATATTTGAAGTCCACAATATTAACCCAGATAGAGTCCTTATTTAGCTGATATCTAAAGATCCATGAAGATAAAAGAGCCAGATTTAAATTCCTCAAATCAGGGATTCGTAAACCACCCTTTTCTTTCTGCTGAGACACCAGTTGCCAATTGGCCAAATGGTATCTCTTATTTTCATCTGAGTTATCCCAGAGAAAATGACCCATGTGAGAATTCAGCATATTAATAGCCCATTTAGGAAATTTAACTATAGATAAGAGATAAATTGGGATGCTTGCTAAACATGCTTTCAAAAGCACTAGTCTAGCAGCATAAGAGAGCAATCTCCCCTTCCACCCAACTATTCTTTTGATAATCTTATCAATGATAGGTTGGAGGTCCTCTCTGCTTAACTTTCTAAAGTGTAGAGGCACTCCTAGATACTTGATGGGAAACTCACTCTTTTTGCAACAGAATAACTTTGCAAAGCTATTAGATTGATCTTCATCTAGCCCTATTGTTAATAGATCACTCTTGTCATAGTTAATTTTCATGCCAGACATCTGCTCAAAACAAACCAACAGCCATTTGAAATTGCTAGCCTTATCTAGGTTGTTTTCCAAGAACAGTAAAGTATCATCTGCATACTGCAGACTAATGATACCCCCCTCATAAACTTGAGGAAGCAGGCCAGAGATTAATCCTTGACTAGCAGCCCTCATCATCATTTTAGAAAACACATCTGCCACAAGATTAAAAAGTAAAGGGGATAAGGGGTCTCCTTGTCTAAGCCCTTTGCCTGGTTTGAAATAAGCACTATTTTCCTCATTGATCCTAATACAAATAGATCCACCTTGTACTACTTGTTTTATCCAACTTCTCCACTTTGAACTAAAACCTCTGGATTCAAGCATCTCCTCAAGGAAGGACCAACTCACCCTATCATACGCTTTTTCATAATCTAACTTTAGAATAACTCCTTCCTGTTTCTCCCTATGCACCTCATGAATTATTTCATGGGCCGCTACCACACTTTCCAAAATGAACCTTCCTTTGATCAAAGCAGTCTGATTTGAAGAAATCAGTCTATCTGCTATCTTAATGAGCCTATTATTCAGTAACTTGGAAAAAAATTTAAAACTACAATTTATAAGACTAATTGGCCTAAACTTCTTAAGAGTTTTAGCCTCTGGTTCCTTAGGGATAAGATTAATCTGGGCATAATTAATTCTATCTAGGTTAAGATTGCCCTGTTCAAAAGCTCTCATGAGCTTCATAAGATCTTCTTTAATAATATCCCAAAAAACTTGGTAAAACATAAAAGAAAACCCATCAGGCCCTGGGGCTCCCTTGGCATATGAACCAAAAACAGCCTCTTTAACCTCTTGTTCAGAAAAATGTGCCTCTAAAAGCTCATTCTCTAAAGATGTTACCTTCTCATTCTCTCTCCAGAAATCATTCTCAAGTTTAACCCCACTCTCTTCTTCAGCCCCAAATAAATCCTTATAAAATGACACAGCATGCTCAAGCATGCCCTTATTATCATCAATCCACCCCTCTGGGCTTTCCAACCCTGCTATTCTTTTCTTTCTACTTTTCTGATTAGCTATTGCCTGGAAGTAGGCTGTATTTCTATCACCCTCTTTAACATTCCTATCTCTAGACCTTTGTCTAGCTTTTACCTCTTCTATCCTCCATATACTTTCTAGCTCACTCATAATAACCTTCATTCTCCTTCTGTCGAAATCAGAAGGACCCCTCTATTCTAATTTCATATCCAGCAGTTCTTGCTCCTTAAGGAGCTCCTGCTTTTGTTTTCTAATCAGGGCATTAATATTAATAGCCTAACCTTTCAACTTTTTCCTTAGTAAACAAACTTTAAACTGCCATACATCCATTGGATCAGTGAAGGCACAAGGTGTGTTCCAGATTTTAGTGACCAACTCCCTAAAATCTGGTTGGTCCATCCACCATTTCTCAAATCTAAACACACTAGGAATTCATTTCGTGGATATGGAAAAGTAATAGGTTTGGAAATTGCAACAATTCATATATATACTTTTACTTAAACAAGTAATAATTGTTTATATTGATTATATAAGGTGAAAGTTGCACACTTTCAGGTTGTTTAAATTGATCATGGCAATCCTGGTGAAGAAAAGAAACAGATAAATAAGAGAGCGATATAATCGCAGCCAAAACCGATAGTGCAAAATAGAAAATATGACATGAGAGAAGGATTTTACATGGGGGACATGACAGTAAAATATTCTTTCACGTTGATATCAACCATTCATAGAAGAGAATGAACTTTGGCCCCATACATACTTGGATATTTTTATAATGCAATGCACAGTCAAAACAAGAGTTCCAGCTTTGAATTTTGAAGTAAAAAGAAAAAAGTCAGCACAATCTCGATATTATTACCATCATGCTCTGATGAGTTAACTGCTTCCAAATTCTTTCACGACCTTTACCTCTTTGACAGGCTCCATTTCTGCAAGTGCACTGAAATAAAGAAACTCACTTAGTAAATAGTCAAAAAAATTGTTAAACAATAAAAATTTAAGAGAATGTGTTGATACTGAACAACAAATAAGGTGTCTCCCAACATACCTTATTCATTGCGGACATGGCTTTGCTTCCACATTTCATTCCATGAGTAAGAGAATGAAACCTTATTCATTGGCAACACGGTTTTGCTTCCACCTTCCACTCCATGAGTAATAAGAGATATAAACCTTATTCATTGCCAACACGGCTTTGCTTCTACCTTTCATCATTCCGTAAGTAAGAGATTGAAGTGCCTGCATGTTGGCATCTATAAGGTGACCAAGTCAAAGAATAAATGGCAGATCAGATATATTCACAAATTGATGTCGTTGCTTCAAGAATCAAAGAAAAATTGTAGGCAATTTTCAATAACAGTAGAAGTCAACGAATCAAAGAATGTCACCTATGCTATAAAGTAGAAAGATAAATCATTAAAATTAACTGAAGTATAAATCACGACAAATCTTTTGTCGTCCTTTCTAAAAAATAAAAAAAATAACATTAGGTTTTAAGTTCAAGAAAAAAGACATTTGTGTGTCCCTGAACCACCTATGCATTGCCATCATCGTGCGCCAAACCCCTTTATGCCTTGACCACATACAAGAAAACCAAAGTATGAACTAATTAGCAGCAATAAAACATTAAAAAATGAAGGCTCACCGAGGACTTCTCCAGCACATCGACAGCCGCCAACAAATCGCTATGGGCGGTGCTTTGGCTACAACTGTTGAAGGAGGAATCAGGTGTGGAACCGTGGAAAAACTGTTGCAAAATAAAAAAACGAAAAGAGGAAAGAATAGGGATATCACCAGCATTGAGGGTATGACTGGACTGGTCGGTTTTTGCTGCTGGCCGCCGAGCGCCGGTGGAAGCTGTTGGCGGCCGGGTCATCATCCAAGACCAGGTGACTGGGTCATGATCAAAGACCAGGCAGCACAGGTTCTAGAGCTGGGGAGGTGGCGGTGGCTTCGGAACCCATACCAGAAACTCATTTAGTACTTGTTCGTAGAGCAAGAGGAGAGGCAGGCTGCATGAAGTCCGGGTTGCCTTTTGCATGTGGGCCGTCTTGCATGATTTTTGGGCGATTCTTTGGATGTGCGCCCTGATTTGTTTGGCGAGATCTTTTTGCATGTGTGCTGATTTGTTTTTCCCAAAATTCCGATGATTGAAGATTTCTTTTTTGAAAGAGAAATAAGAGGGAGCTATGCATGGGTCGCAGGCGCTCGGCAGAGCGACGACCTGAAGATGATTATCGCACGAAACCGCAGATTTATATTTCCTTTTCTCGCTTTATTTAGGTGGCATGGCTAATTTGTTTCCTTTTCTCTCCCTGGGTCGCATGGGGTAGCGGATGGGCAGAACCAAAGCAAATGTCGCACCAAAAATTGTCTCCTCTTTGTTCTTTTTATGTTGTAGAGATTATCTTCCATTGTCTAGTGGTACTTGTGCTCTGCCATTGCCACCTCCGTACTCGTACGTACGTGCTATATCTTGCAGCCCGAATGCGATAGAACACAGCATGACCTCACTCTGTTCGTTGTTTACTGTAGGTAGACCTTCATTTTTTTTAAAAAAAAGGAAACAATACAAATACGTACTCTTCTTTTTTTTTTTTTTTTTGACCGAACCGGGGAGTCCCCGACCTCTTTTTTTTAATTAAATGAAAGATACGTACTCTCTTCTCGTACCAGAGGTTTTGAAAGTTGATCCCAATGTTCCAGGAACTTTTGCATTGGCTGCTAAGGTTTGCAGTTTTTAACGTGGTGAGTTTGGTACCAGAAGTGGCTTATTAGCTGCCATGACTTTCACGTGGATCTTTAATCCAAAATAAAGTTTGCAGTTTTAGGCTTATCTTATCAGTGGTAGCCACACAAGTCAGGCTTTTCAGTGGTGGCCATATCTCATTCTTCTAAATTAATAACACTGGACGAGAAGTTCCAGGCCCTGATAGAGACTTCTTCTATAGCAAACATGTTGAAGTATTAGGCAATTTTCAACTTAAAACATGTATAAATCATGACAAACTGAGCAACTAGATTAAACATCATAGCACAATATCATATCACAGATCATAGCATGATACAACAACATATGTCAAAGCATGATCATAGCAACCGATGTAAGCACAACTAGCACACCAGATAGATTGAAAAGATTGGACATTATGAACAATAAGATTTGATCACGGAAATAATACCTGCTATTCGTAGATGACAGCGTGATGGAGAGGTTCCCGAAGGCGAAATCGAGGTCCTCTAGGTCGCTGTTGCTGTCGTTGATCAGAGGCTGCGGAAGACTTCGAAGAAGCTTTTGATGATGACGACGTCGAGACGTAGCGCCTCCTATCATCGATGGTAGATGAGTGTGATGAAGATTGGGAGCAGTTACGCGAAGAGCGCTTCCCAAAAACCTTATTCCCCTTTTCCCGGTGCAGGATTGCAAAGACGATGGTTCCGGATACCTACTCGCCTGGTCGCTAGTGCACGCGAACGATTGGGCTGGAGATTGGTGATGGCAGCGCAGCATCGAGAAGAGGAAAAACCCTAGCTGTTAATTAGATGCGTTTTAGCGGGTAACTGACCTCGTGACACAATCACAATCTAAGCTGTTTAGGACTCTGCATATTATATCCGTGTAGGACTCTGACCAAAAATTAAAACTGCAAAATGAGACTACGCTCCCGCAAGGCGAGGAGCCGGGTTTTCGACGGACCATCCACGCAGGCACCGCACGCCCGCACCTGGCGAGGCAAGCGAGCGCGTGTAGAGTTCCTTTTCTCCCTCTCACACTAGACTTGAGAAGGTGAGAACAACTTCCATAAGTTGGTTCTTTCTACTTTGAACTAGCAATGTGGTACTAAAGAATCTCCACTTCTCTCCTTTGCTCACATATGAATGGGCCTTTGAGATTTATTAGGAATTTTAGAAAAGTTATTGGGCCAAGCCTATATACACATATAAATTCCAACAAAACATTTAGTACATGATACGGTGAGACCATCCTGTGAATCTTATCAAGAAAATTGGTGATGATAGGGCCGGACATCGATATGATAGGGCCTTTGCACATCCGCACGGCACATGCCTGGTCCTAGATGGCCCCGGGAGGGTGGGGGGAGGGTGAATAGCCTATTTTTCATCGCTCAACTAAACAATCCGATTAGTATAAACACGGCGGCCCCAACCTACACGCCTCGCCCACTTAACCAACCACTTGGCCTACTCTAGAGGGCCCCCTAATATGGTCCTTATGCCCAAGAGCTGCCCACGTCACAACAAGGGGATGCTTCTCGATGTCTAGCGCCAATCACGGGAAGAAAAAAGCTATCAATCACACGAGGTGATGCCCCGCCCATGCCCCGATTTGTTCACCATGGGAGAGCTTGAGCTCGACCGGGCCCACCATGGAGCAAAGATGGAGGAAGAAACGGCCTTAAGGCATGGCCATGGGAGAGCTCAAGATCGACCCCAGCCATTGAGTAGCGCGGAAGGAACAGCCTCGGCCATGGCCATGGAAGAGCTCGAGCTCGAATAGAGATCTGATTTACCTGTGAAACAACCAAATAAATCTTGTGCAACAGAATATAAAACCAAGAGATGAAACACCTAAAACATGCTCTTGAAACATTCATATGGAGCCATTGCAACATTGGTAAACACACATAGATCGACTTTGCCGAGTATCGGCTTTTGAAACATGCGACATCAGGCAAAACAACAGCATTGAACATCCGATTTTACGTATATGAAATAGTCAAATAAATCATTTGAAACATAAATATGAAAACAGATGAAACACTGTTGGGGAGGCGACCCTCGCAGCCCCACCCCGGCAGCTCCTTGCACCTAATACTCCACCCTAAATAACAAGCCAAACCCTTTCTCGACACTACCTCGGTCAACCTCCGACAAACTAACTCTCTCATGGCAGGAAAAGCTCACCCTATGGTTATCCGATTGAAATCCACCCTATGGGTAAACCTCCGCTCCACTTGCATGCGGATGTCTTTTGGATCACGACGGAAGGACCGAAGCACCGCTTAAACCTCCACGTTTGCGAGGTCTCGAATTAGCCGGAAGGACCAAACTAGCGCTTCACCAAACCTCTCCGTTCTGCGGAGGCCAAGCGCTTCAAACTTCCGCGCTTGAGGAAGTCTCGACCATGGGAAACTCTGGCCCGGAGGGTCTCGAAACGCGACGGAAGGACCAAGCGCTCAGCCAAACCTTCGCGTTTGCGGAGGTCTCGACGCAAGGACCAAGCGCTCAGCCAAACCTCCTCGATTGCGGAGGTCTCGATGGAAGGATCAGGTACTCAAGTGTTTGGGGAGGGACCCACCGAAACATGCGGACCCCCAGCATTGAACATCCCGGGCCTAAGTCTCCTAGGCCCACAGATGCGGTCACCCCGGAGGAGCCCGGCGGCCCTTGCACCTAATACTCCACCCTAAATAACAAGCCAAACCCTTTCGCGGCACCGTCGAAGGACGAGACCCGCGGTGTGGGGCGCCACCGCCGAAGGGCGGGGACCCCCACAGTGCGGGGCGACCGGGATACGGCGAGACCGCAGTGCGGGGCGGCACCGCCCTGGGCGGCGAGACCCCCACGGAGGTGCGGGGGCGACCACGGCCGAAGGCGAAACCCCGCGGTGGTGTGGGCGCACCGGGAAGGGCGAGACCCGCGCGGTGCGGGGCGCGACCGCCCGGGGCGAGATCCCGCAGTGTGGGGGCGGCACGGCCAAGGGCGCCGAGACCCGCAGTGCGGGCGCCGGCCGCCGGCCGAGACCCCCGCGGTGCGGGGCGCCACCGCCGAAGGGCGAGACCCGCAGGTGCGGGGTGCCCCGATGAGGAGGGCGACCACGTTGGCGCGGGGCCTCGCAGACCACGTGGCGGCGCGCGCCGGGCGCACGGGCCCCGGCCAACAGACTAGTCCTTGCCGAGGGGCGCCCGTGGAGGAGCAGCAAAGTCCGCCCGGGCGGCGCGCCTAAGAAACCCTAAAGGCGCCCCCAGGTGGTCTCACCAAGTTCTTTTACCCACTTGCCCCTAAAGGGGATTGTACTAAAACGCCCCTGCGTGGGTCCTTGATGTTAGTGACTGTAGCCCTTTGTCCTATTATGTAACAACGTCGCCTACCGACCAGATGCCTATAAATACGGATAGACAAGACGTATTGAGGGGACGGTTGGTGGCAAGTTTTATTGCCATATAATCGAAACAGCCTCTTGTGTTATTCTTTCATCCACGTCACGCACGCGGGACCCGCCCTATGACCCGCGATACCCTCTGCAACATCAGCGAGGGTATCACCGGTCAAGGACCTGGGCTCGCGCTTGTCTTACCCTGTGGGAAACCCTCGCCCCTCCTCCCGCTACCCCCGTAGCGAAGGCCAGAGGGGCAGGAGTGATCCCCACAAACACCTGAGAATGTGCTATTGAACGTATGGAGCCATTGCAACATGTGCGAAACAATGAAATCAACTTTTGAAACATCCAAAGGAACACATTTGTAACATAAATCTGAAAATCAGTGAAACACTCTAAACATGTGTTTCAAACATACACCAATATTTTCTTTGGAAACATTCAGAAAATATAACTAAAACATCTGGATATATACAATTGAAACATGTGCAAAAGCACTGAAATCAACTTTTGAAACATCCGGAGCAGGAGCAGACTGGGCGCGTGAAGCCATGAAATCCTCAGCAGCAGAAACGAACAAGAGAGATGTGCGCGGGAAGTTGGAGGAGGTGAAAGGAGGACACGGAAACCCACCTGCCGCAGATCCACGACGACACCACTAGATCCGGCAGATCCATGGCCGCCGCGACTGCCGGAGCCAACGCCGCCGCAGCCGCTTCAGCCATGGTCATGCGCTTGAGAGGGACCTCGCACGGGTGCAAAGGTGGGGGTGGACGGGTAGGGGGGAGACGCCGCCGGAAGGAGCTCATCCCCGGTGTGACAGAGAGATGGGGAGAGGAGCCGGAGAAAGAAGGAGTCATCGCCGAGGAGTTGGCATCGAAAGAGGCAACGAGCGGGAACGAAGCAAGACAGCAAGTTGGGAGTAGAAAGGTGGCCCAGGCCGTGGAGTAAAAGGTGGAGTAAAAAGGTGCGGTGGAGTAAAAAGTTGGCTCGGGCCGTTTGTTGCGTCTGTAGCGTCCGGAGGTATCTAAGCAACTATTGCCGCAAGAAAATACGGCCTGTGACATCTAGTCAGATCGATCCACATCGTAGTGTCACTTTCAACCACGTAATTACTTCTATAAGAGAATCAACTTTCATAGATAATGGAAATCAGACGAAGCTCTACCAAATATGCCATACTAGATAGTTATAAGTAATGCGTCTGGAAACTGCAGCGTGCCGACAACAAGAGTGCCCGCCACCACGGATTGACGAGCTGGGCCTGGCCATGATCACGCCTAGGATGGCCAGGGCCACACGGGCCAAGATCGTCGGTCTGCATCCCAAGGAGACGCTCCCACCGGCGTGGCGTGACTACTTGGTTTTGGACCGATCGCCGGGGAGCGTCCATGTGTTTTCACCTAGAAAGATTTTAAACGAGACAACAATCAAATAGCTCAAAATATTATTTGTCATTTGAGACTTGTGTTTGTTTTCTACTATGAATGTGATAGTGTGATACCATTTAACATGTGTTTTCTTGACATTTTAAACGGACAACAATCAAATAGCAAAATATTATTTGTCAAACCACCTACTATGAATGTGATAGTGTGATACTCTATCTCACTCATTAATTGCTATCTCTATTAATTGCAGTGTCACGTAGGCATTTTGATGACATGGCAAGCAATTTAATGAGGAGAGAAGGGAGAAATCGTAGAAACGAAGTCTATCTTAGACGTCGCGTCTACGAGTGCATCGAGGCCGGTAGACTCTAGCGAGCCGCGTTGGGGGAAGTCAGCATCGTTTCCATCGATCCTCTACGCCATCCCGTCTCCGTCGCGGCGCCGCCACGCCCTCCCTTCTCCTGCGCGGGTCGCACGAGCCCGCCATCCAGCACCACGCTAAAAACCCGCCCATCTCCCTCTCGCCCGGCTCCCGCACTCGCCAAATCCCGCCGGCACCTCGGAGCCTCATGTACGGGTGCTTCGGAGGACAGGTGCAAGGCGGTGGAGCGGACGGAGGCAAGCGGCAGCAGCCCTGGCGAGGACGCGTCGGGGCGGCGGCCGTGGCGCGTGGTCTGGTGAGGGAGACAGAGGTAACTTTGGAATAGAATATGGGCAGCAACACGGAATGGAAAGTGGATCACAGCATGATATGCACAACTGATCACCTTCTTTTATGTTGAGTAATTAATTTTTTTATCTATAGAAACTGCTATTACAAGCTATGCATTGGGAACCATGGTTTCTTGTGGTAGAGTCTTTCGATGTGTGTAGACTCTATGGTAGAGTCTTCTTGCACTTGTAAGTGCCCTTATGAACTATGATATATGGTTGACAATTCATATTCAAGACTTATATTTATATGTTATAAACCGTAAAGGTGATTATGTGAATATATGCTAGAAATTTGTTTTTTTAGAGGTTTGTGCTAGATATTTGTTGATGAATGATGGTTTAATACTTAATCAATGCTGGGCTAACAGGCTGGCACGGCCCATGGGCTCATCGGATCCAACAGCACGACATGTAGCACGCCTTGCATCGTGCCTAGGCCTGAGGTTAGATCCATAAACGACACAGCACAGTACGCTTAGCAGGGACATATGCCAGCCTGAAGGTAACATGGACGTAGGCCTGTGCCAGGCCGCCGTTAGGTGGCACTAATTTCACGTGCAATGTATAGTGACACTAGGTGGCACTAATTTCACGTGCAATGTTGCACCCTAAATTCTTTATATTTGAAGGAGCTAACGATTTCAAGTTTGATCAAAGTAAAAATACTATTATTTATAATACAAAATACTCCATCTATTTTAAATTATAAGACATTATTTTCGCAAAAAAAAAATTATAAGACATTATAACTTTTCAAGATACATTGATTTTATTATATATTTAAATATAATGTATCTATAAAAAACAAAACGTCTAATAGTTTAAATGGAGAGAGTAATAACTAATAAGTACTATTATATCAATTATAGAATACAAATTTTTAGTAAGCCGAGAGAATCTTGAAGAGATTAGCCAAATTATTTTCTAAAGGTAAATTTAGTTATTATTAAAGAAAAAAACGTATCCAACAGACTATTTAAATGACTCTCTAAATTTAGTAACTCTCCATGCCATCTCATTCCCTTTCTTCTTTGGATTGTCTTTCCAAGTTTCCATGAAGCTTCTTAGTTTTACATTGTGTCTTTGAGTACTCTAGTACTTGTTTTGGTTAAATGTATTTTAGAGAGTAGTTAAATCATTACATTTGTCAGTCTTTTTGGCTAATCTAAGAAATACTCTAAATGGGATATATAAATGTGAACACATTCAGTTTTCTTTTGATCTAAACTGGTTGAAAAACCCAGACTTTTATATAAAGGTGGAGGAAATTTGGAAAAAAAACCCCTATAGAGCTATATCTGCATTAGATAAAATAAATCAAAAATTAAATTGTTCAAGCAGTATTTTTAAAGGTTGGGGTTTCAACCAACAAGGAGAGTGGAGGAAACAAAGAAAGAAATTCCAAGAGGAATTAGCTATGCTAGAGGCAATTCAGGAAAATGAAGGTCTCACTTTTGACCAGATAGACAGGAAAACCTTTTTATTAGCAGAAAATCTTAGAAGTTTGGAACAAGAAGAAACATATTGGCACAGTAAAAGTCATGAAACATGGTTGTTAAAGGGTGACAGTAATACCTCCTTTTTTCATAAATGTGCAAGTGGTAGGAAAAGAAAAAATACAATTTTTTCCCTAGAAGATGAAGAGGGGATTATTGAGGGTGATGATAACTTGCTAGAACATGCTACAAAATACTACAAAGAACTTTTTGGTCCCCCTACAACTTATGATGTTACTTTAGATGATTCCTTTTGGACAAATATCCATCATATCTCGGATAGTTAGAATATTTTTTTGTATGTAGACCTTTTTGTGAAAAAGAAGTTAAAAAGCCTTAAGCATGATGGAGGCTAATAAGGCACCAGGCCCGCACAAAATTCCCATAGAATTCTTTCAAGCTTGTTCGAAATTGTGAAAGTTGATATCATGCAATTATTTGATGATTTTTTCAACAATAAGGTGGATATTAGCTGGTTAAATTATGGTATTATAACTCTGTTGCCAAAGGTTGTTGATGCTAATATGATACAACAATTTAGACCCATATGTTTGTTAAATAGTTTGTTTGAACTTATTACTAAAACCTTGACTATAAGGTTGGAAAGTGTGATTGACAAGATCATTCATCACACCCAAAACTGCTTTCATGAAAAATAGAAACATAACTTCGGGATTGCTTGTCTTCATGAAATTTTGCATGAAACCAATAGAAGAAAGGAAGTAGGTGTTATTTTGAAACTAGATTTTGAGAAAGCGTATGATAAGGTCAATTGAAACCTCTTATTTTTATGCTTAAAAAAATGAGGATTTAAGGATAAATGGTGTTCTTGGATAAAACAAGTTGTTATTGGGGGGACAGTAAATGTCAAAATAAATAATAAAATGGGCCCCTACATAAAAGTTACAAGGGAGTAAGGCAGGGTGATCCCCTATCTCCTAGTTTATTCAATATAGTGGTTGATTTTTTGACAAGATTAGTTCATCAAGCTAAAGAAAACAATCTGATTGAGGGCCTAATAACTCATATTATACCCAAAGGAATTGTTCTGTTACAGTACGCTGATGATATAATAGTTTTCCTCAGAAATGGAGTTGAGAATGCCACAAACATGAAAATGTTGCTTTATTTGTTTGAAATGATTGTTGGCTTGAAATTCAATTTTAGTAAAAGTGAGATCTATATGATCAATGATGATGAAAATTGGGGTGAGAAATATGCAATGATTTTTAACTGTCAAATTGGGGTTTTTTCCTATCAAATACTTGGGTGTACCTGTTAGTCCCAGCATGTTGAAGATTAAAGACTGGACTCCTTTGATAGAAAAGAGTGATAAAAAATTGGATATTTGGAAGGGAGGTTTAATGTCTATGGCAGGCGAAATATTTTAATAAATTCTAGCTTAAGAAATGCAGCCATATACCATATGTCAGTTTACTTGTTTCCAAAATGAACAATTGAAATAATGGATAGACAAAGGAGAACCTTCTTTTGGCAAGGGGTAGCATAAAAAAGAAGTATAATTTAATAAAGTGGGAATTTATCTGTAAAAGGTTAAAAAAGAAAGGAGGCTTAGGCATTAAGGATATCAGAAAAGTCAACCTTAGTCTTCTGACTAAATGGTGGTGGAAATTAGAAAAGGAGGATGGCCTATGGCAGACAATTGTGAAATTCAAGTATATAAAGAATAAATCAATATATGAAGTAGGTCATAGACTTAATGACTCTCGTGGGCTGATCTTTTGAAAGTCAAGGACATTTATCTATATGGTAGACAGGTCAAAATTAATAAAGGAAATGCAACAAGTTTTTGGATGGATTCCTGGCTATATGATAAACCTATGAGTGTTCTGTTCTCTGACTTGTTTAATCTTGCTGAAAATAAGAATCTAACTGTTTGGGATTTGAGAGGTGGGGTACAGATCACTTTTAGGAGATGGCTTTTTGGAAGTCTTAGAGATGATTGAAATACTATTTTGCATGATATATCTTTGTTCTGTTTTAGTAATATTCCTGATGAAATTTCTTGGAAGCTGTAAAAAAAAAAGGCATTTTTACTGTTAAATCTGTTTATGAAGCCCTTACTGCTTCTAGTTTTGGGAATAACAATAAAATTATTTGGAAAAATAAGATTCCTGAAAAGATCAAAATTTTCTTGTGGCAAATTACAAATGATGCTATTCTTACTAAAGAGAACATGGCCAAAAGAAGCTGGTCAGGAGATACTACTTGTGCTTTTTGTGACAATTTAGAAACTGTCGATCACTTGTTCTTTACTTGTCATGTTGCAAAATTAATTTGGTCAATTATTGCTAATTGCATAGGAGCAACAAATACTCCTCAAAATTTAGCCCAGTGTTGGGAATGGTGTCAGGTTTGGATGCCTGGGGGCAGTAAATTTTTTGCTATGGGAGTTGGAGCCTTTTGTTGGGCAATTTGGAAATGTAGGAATAAGGCTATTTTTGACAAAAATCTGTTGAATAATCCAATTGTGATATTTTGCCATGCTTATTCTTACATGATATATTGGTCAGGCTTGTATGCTGACAATGATAAGGAAATTTGGGTGGATCGGGCAAACACCATGCTGAGAATTGCAAAGGAGGTGCTGGCAAGACAGACATTCAGGCAAATTGACCATCTGCTGCTGCAAAACCCCTCAACAGACCAAGACGATGCTCCGGAAGAAGACTGAAGACTGAAGGATGCAGTGGGAACGCACAGGACTGTTGGCTTCTACCCTGCGACAAAGGAAGCATTCTCTTGTGTCAATCATGATGTTTATGTTTGGTCTTTTTAGTCCTGTATGCCGTCTGCTCAGTCCAGTCGTCAGTTTAAGAGTCATTCGGTTTGTCTTTTGGTTTGTTCTTCGAAGCTCCAAGTTGAGCTAGAAACTAAAGACCTTCAGGCAGTTAGAGGTTAAGGAAGTTGGGCTGTTATGCTGATGGTGTTAGAAACTCTTTCTGAACAATCTAAAACGCTTGTATTTTCGTTATCTTAATGGAAATATGGGTTTACCCGAGTGGAAAAAATGTTAATACATTCGGTGTAGTTTTGATAAACTTAAACTCGCATGAATCTTATAAGCTGCAAAAAATTTTGGAACAGGGATACCACCCTGTTGGGCGGTACCACTGGCCAGCATGGGCGGACATCCCGTATTCACGTGGGCGATGGGTTCTCGTGTGTACTTGATTCCCTTGTCCCCACGTAAGTTTTATCTGGTGCTCGATGTTCAGAACTGACGACACTTTGCGCCATCGCTGCTGGACGAACCGTTCTGCGGCCAACCCGTTTAACACATGCATGATGCATTCAAATAACGTTTTTCACTTCATCTGTTCGTTGTACACTGCAGGTCAGGTCTAGGTATAGAGAGTCCTTTTCAAAAGGTCTATATAGAGAGGAGAGTTCTAGCCCTAAATTCCACACAAATCAATTCGGTATACGCCGTGCAGTAGCACAACAGCACTATGTCGCTCACCACGAGCACTAGCAACCAAGCCTTGCTTGACGCCCAGCTAGACCTCTGGCACACGACCTTTGCTTACATGAAGTCCATGGCGCTCAAGTCCGCAGTGGACCTTGGCATCGCCGACGCCATCCACAGCCACGGTGGCAGCGCCACCCTGCCCCAGATAGTTTCCAGGGCCACGCCCACGCTCCACCCGTCCAAGATCCCCTGCCTGCGTCGCCTCATGCGGGTGCTCACAGCCGCCGGCATCTTCAGCGCCGCCCACAGCCACTCGCCGGACGGCGACGACTCTGGCGGCGAGCTCGTCTACGGGCTCACGCCGGCGTCTCAGCTCTTGGTCGGCGGCTCTTCAAGCCTGACTCCTTTCATGTCCTTGGTTCTGCACGGGATCTTCGTGTCCCCTTTCCTTGGCCTCGGCACGTGGTTACAGCACGAGCACTCAGACCCGTCCCTGTTCGAGATGACGCATGGGCAGACTGCCTGGGACCTCAACGACCACAACCCTGCCTTCGGCAATCTCTTCAACCAGGGGATGGTCTGCGACAGCAGCTTCATCATGGACATCGTCGTCAAGGAGTGCGGCGACATCTTCCGGGGGCTCACCTCCCTTGTCGACGTCGCTGGAGGGCTCGGAGGGGCGGCCATGGCTATCTCGACCGCGTTCCCGGATGTCCAGTGCAGCGTGCTGGATCTCCCGCATGTCGCCGCTAATGCTCCTACTAGCACCGACGTGAAATATATTGCCGGTGACATGTTTGAGAGCATTCCACCGGCAGACGCCGTCTTCCTTAAGGTACATCGCCCGTTAATTACTAGTATTTTTGTTTTTAATTGTTTGATTATTTAGCCTCTATACGTGAGTTTCTACTGATAATTTTTATTCACTCATGTTTTATTTATCTGCTTTCAGTGGGTTTTGCATGACTGGGGCGATGATGATTGTATCAAGATACTAAAGAACTGTAAGAAAGCTATACCTCCCAGGGATGCAGGAGGAAAGGTGATAATCCTAGATATGGTTATTGGGGGCCAAACGTCAAACATTAAGCACAAAGAGACACAGGTCTTGTTTGATCTCTTCATCATGTTTGTCAATGGAGTCGAGCGAGACGAGCGAGAGTGGAAGAAGATCATTTTTGAAGCTGGATTTAGCGATTACAAAATCATACCCGTTCTTGGTGTTCGATCCATCATCGAGGTCTACCCATAATTATTTGGTGAATAAGTGTTTCCTTTTTTGTGGTAATAAGTTGTTCTTTGGTTAACTAGCATTGGCCATGTGTCAACTTTGTATTATCCTGAATCTATAAAAACCTTTATTTTTGGTGAAGCTAGCTATAGTGTTTCGAAAGAAGCTTCTGTTTTTATAAACCACTAGGGACCATGTGTAAAAAAACACTAGGGATGAAACTGTTACAATTAGGACCTAAAGCTAATGATTTTTCAACAGGACCTCGACTTGATTTATATAAAAAAATGCAAGAGTTCTTAGACTGATTTTGTTCAACTAAAATCAAATATAACATAATGCAAAGATTAATTAAATGCTGGGTTCACTAAAATCTTAGTCCTACACAAAAATATGACTTGACTTAGCTTAAAGATTCAGCTACTTATCACCATGTAGCTGATAAGTATATTGCTGGTGACATGTTTGAGAGCATTCCACCAGCAGATCCAGTCTTTCTTAAGGTACATCATCCATTTAGTATGATTTTTAATTGTTTGATTTGGTCTCTATACACACTGTTTCCATTGAACCGTTTTCATAACTATTTGTTCACTTATATAAACTTAATGAAACTTTCACTTAGCTATGTTTGGATGTCCTGTGATTGTTTACACCTGTCAACAGATTCCGGTTGAAATTATTAGTGCACAAGAATAGAACTGAAATTTCTTACCCCTGTAAAATGTTGTTTGCGTAAATGCGAAAAAAAAAATTCTGTCGTGCGCCGCAACTGCAGCTTGGTTCAATGGATAATAGTCGGACAGTGATGCAATTCCTACAGACTGCAAAGAATGAATCCATACACAATCAACTAGACTGTGTAAGCAGAAATTTCAATCAGACAACATCGGCATCATCTGAAGAAAAGGAACTTCAGGCCAGTAGCTCAGATCATCCTCCACCTCCAATTGTTTTTTTTTTTAAATCTGTATTGGATCTAGTAGAGGAAGACGGAGAGTGTTCATAAGATCATCTGATGGAGCAAATATGACAAAATGGAGTTGCAAGTGTGCTCCATCAGACGAAAGTGTGCCCATTAGCATGTCGCTTACGTTGATGCACTCGCCATCATCAGCTCGCATTGCCCAAATCGATCGGCTCCTCATCAGCGTAGCTAACGATCCCCGACAACGCCGCTGCCGGAACAGTGATCCCCGACCCTTCCGCCGCCGCACCAGCGACCCTGACCCGCCGTCGCCGCACCAACGATCCCCGTCCCCGCCGTGGCAACACCAACGATCCCCGAACACCCATCGCTGACCTTGAGGAGTTCCGATTTTGCATAGATGGATGGGACGGATGACCGCTGCCTCCGGGGCAAATAGCGAGCACAGAGTTGGCTAGTTGCTCGAGACTCGAGAGGACGAGGCGCAGAGCACGTAGCTTTCGTCGCCCTGTGACAAGTCCCGCTGCGCAGAGGGAAGATAACGATTTTTTTTTTTTTTTTTTTTTTAGAGAAGAGAGGGAAGTGTGCGGGCGTTTGGCGGTCTGTGCCACTCGGCTGGCCGAACGGGCTGCAAGGTGGGCCAAGACGAGGCCCAGTTTCGCTTGCGCAAGCAGGCAGGAAAGAAAGGAGGGCGGCCGCCGAACTGGGCTGCCAACGGCTCAAAGGCCGACTTCCAGGTGCGGGGCCTGGGCTGGGCTAGGCTGGAATGAAGGAACGGAAACGGCGTCCGGACGGTTTCTATGTGCCGGACGCGCGCGTTCGCGGGCCGCGCAACGCCCCGGCCTAGTTTCTTTGCCGTAACGGTCCGACGGCGTGTTTAATCCCAAACGGATCGGCGTGTTCCCCGTTCAAGCACATCCCCACTCCACTTGCTGCTCTCGCTCGGCGGTTACCGGCGCCGCGGGTCGGTAGCGCTTCCGCCACCGACGTCCGGTTCGGCTGCCGGGGTTTACCACGCACGGCCCTCCTTCTCCCCCATCTTTGCCGCACGCCGTTGCTGCCGTTCCGCCAGGGGATTTGCGCCGCATCTTCACGCCCCCTTCGCGTTTGGTCAGCCCGCTCCTCCGCCCCTCGTCGGCAACTCCGATTCCAGGTTCGTCGTTTAGGTGGTGTAGATGCTGAGGTTGATGGGGAAGCAGCTGATAGGAGCACCCCCGGGCACCACGGTTTGGCGATTTTGCTCACGATCTGCGACGTGCTAGCCTTTGCCCTCGTTGTATTTGTTGAACTCCCAAATTGTGTAGTCGTTGGCAGTGAACTTGGCAAACACGACCATCTAGTTTCAGCAGCAGTCACCTAACTGGTACTACTATACGTGATTGTAGTGTTTCAGCAGCAGTTACTGAATGTGAGATCAGGGCTATGGTTTGCTGTCTTTTTACCTTGTGTTGTTGTGTCATTTTTTTCCTCAATATTCAGAATTCAGAATGTTGTAGTACCACTTTTTACTTGTGCTTATACTACCATTGACAGATTAAAAAGGATACTCAAAGTTTAATAGAATTGACACTTGCTGAGATATGCAACCCGATATGCAATGTAATAGTAGTAACCAAGTAACCAAGCACATCAGTTATTTTGTTTGGTGTTTCAGTAGCCTTGATCAGTATGTTTTGTGTGGGAGACGTACAACGTACTGGTACTGTTTTTCCTGCATATCCAACTGTTTTTTTTTTTGCTTTTATTAAGTGGATGTTCAGAGCTAGCTAACTTGCCAGCGTCTTGTCTGGCATATCTGATCCATTGCTCAGCTCGTATAGTAGTACCAGTTAGGTGCATTTCAAAATGTTTCTGGTCTCTTTTCTGAATTTCAAATCAAAAGTTGCTCATTATTCAATGATTTTCAGATATGCGGTACATAAATTAAACCTAATATTATTTTTTATAGGCGATTTTATTGTTTCGTCAACTGAAACATGGTGTCCACGAGGTCTACGCAGAAGGGCATCCAATCCACTTTGGATATTTCCAGCAGTAGCAGCAGCAGTTTCGATGAAGACTTTGATGAAGGAGGATCTGACTTCCAAGCTCGTCATGTAGACGTCTCTAACAGCAAGCCGATCACTCGTTCTGCATCCCAAAAGGTTACCTTCAGGGAGCAGCTTCCAGCAAGAAATCAGTAAAAGGAGCCTTCTTCAAGCAGCAGAGCGATGAAGACCCCCTGTCGTGAAACCTATACTGAAGAATGCATTTGTAAATCAAGGTGTGTCCATTTCTGTGTTGTTTCACTAATGATATTTTAGTGTTTTCCAAAATAATATGTCCATGTTTCATCACATTTATTTTTTTTTCTTATTCTTTGCCTTGTAGCTCATCTGTCCTCTCATGTCTTATCCATATAATTATTTTAGCATGTATACTATGCTAGGTTAGCATGTATGCTAGGTTATTATGCTATGTCATGTCAATGGTAATGATCATATCCTAGTTTAGCATGTATGCTGCCAAAATAATTATTTTCTTTGCATTATACTATGCATGCTGATATTTTTTTTGGTGTCTGCTCTTGCCACATCCTCTACCTCGAGGAACTGTTATCAATAGTGGGTTCTATATTGTAATAGATTGCCTTGTTTTACACACCAAAGAAAGTATTGTTCGTCGTTATATGGTACACATCTAGTCTAGTTAATTAGTTTACTAATTAGTTCATTAGTTATGCATTGCTGACATCCGAACCATTTCACATAGTTGAGACTGTAATCAACTATGTTCCACTGGCAATATTGCTCTGTTTCAAGTACTTGGGATGATAATTTTCAGTGATGCAAAAGTTTATGTCTCAGCTTCTCCTATTGTTTGTTCCAGTTTTCAAACTTAAATGTTTCAAGTAATTTCCATCTTAGTTCTTATTATTCTACATGCATTTTGAATCAACCATGTTGCACTGGCATTAGTGCTCTGTATCAATAACTTTAAATGGTATGTTCCAGTGCTTACATAATATATGTTTCAGCTTCTCCCAATTCTTGTTTCAACGGTCCAAATAATATGTTTCACTAATATTTTTCTAGTAGCACTTTTTGATTTGTTTTCATGTGTCTCAATTGTTTTGTTTCACTATTTTTTTCAGATTACGAACTTCACATCCATATCCCAACAATCCAACATTGACTCATTTGACATGTTTCACCAATGTTTCACCAATGTTTATTGACATTATCTTCGGTCTATCTTGCCGTAGATGCTCTTAGTATTAGTTTCAAGTATATTATATGCTATGTTTTTAGAATGAAACACCTACTACACTACTAGTGAAACATCAACCAAACGCAACTGCAATAATGAATTCCTAGCGTCATTTGGTTTCATGTTGCCGCTGTTTTATTTTTTTTCTGAAAGCAATGATCTCTGTCATTCACATGTGCCATATATAATATATATAACTTCTACAATGAAACACCTGCTACACTAGTACTAACATTCATCTCTTCTAACATACTCTTGTCGTAGTTGCTCTACATTATAATGAAACACCTGCTACACTACTACTGAAACATGAAGCAAACTCAATTGCAACAATGAAATATGGTCGTCATGTGTTTTCATGATGCCCCTGTTGATGGGCCGGTGGCGACAGAGGAGAGCTGGCGACCCTGCTCGCGATTTGGTACTAGAGGGCGACGGAGGAGAGACGGTGACCCTGCTTGTGATTTGGTACCGGATTGGGCCGGAGGGGTGACGAAGAAGAGCCGGTGGGCGGTGATGGTCGGGCATGTGGACGAAAGCGCCGCCGAGGTTCTGCGGCGGCGGGCCGACGGCCGTGGGTCGTGCCCACGCCGGCGCTCTCCTCTCGCTCGCCTCCCCGATTGGCGTCGTATTTTGTGGACCCTAAGTAGTTTGAATGAACCATGTACCGCCTCTGTTTGGTACCAAGTACTTTGCCGCTACTCATGGTCGAGATGTTTTTCATTTCGAGATCAGAATCAAATAGTGCTATGTTTCAAATACTTGGAATGATATGTTTCAAATACTCTGTTTAAATACTTGGGATGATATGTTTCGGTCTTTGCAGCTTCTCCTATTGTTTGTTTCAGTTTTCGAAATTATATGTTTCAAGCCCTGTTTTTTGGGACCGGACCGAAATCGAACCGGTGAGGCCTTCGGTTCAATGGTTCATCGGTCCGACCGCTGGGAACCGGTTGAACCGCCGGTTCAATTATCTTTGGACCGGACAATCGAACCGCCACAAAAACATTGAACCGTATATATATATATAATATTAATATATGATAAAAGGGAAAATTTAATTGCACAACAACTATATAACATTCATATGTATATATGACAAGACATGTACTTAATTAGAAATATCAAATGACCGATAACAATAACATAAGTTCCCTTCAATTCATTGCATGCATAAAGATCAAGTGACTGATAACAACACATAAGTTCTCAGCTTGCACTTTGCAGCAACACAACCTTAAAGGTTGTTTAATACAAAATATGAAGAGCATAATGGATAACTGATGGTCTACAGCACACTGGTGCTAAAAGTTCCAAATAAGTTTGTGCTAAAAACACAAAAGACAAAATCTGAAGTGCATAATGGATAACTGATGGTCTGCACACTGGTACTCAATCAAAGCTCATGGGATTCCATTCATCTCCAGATCCAGGATCAGCTCCATCATCACGAGGACTTGATTCACCAACATCAAATGCAATACCATCATAGTTAAATAGGTCTTCCGCCCTTTCGGGCATTTCCTGGTTCTGAATGTCAACAATCTCTTCACTATCATCCATGGCATCATCCTCAACAGCATCCAAGTCTAGCACCAGCTCTGAATATTTTTAACATAGATATGGCGTTAAATAAGCAAAAAAAACTTGTATGCAAGTTCAGTTGATTTCACAATTGACAAGAGACATTACCATCACTGCATTGTATACTTAGTGCGGACAGTTCACTGCGAAAGGCATTCAACTCTTCTGAATTAAGGCGAGGTGGATCTTCTTCTAAGATCCAAGCTTCATTTCCCTTGCTAATTTGTTCCAAACTTATTGGATCATAATTCCTTGGCATCAATTTGGACCTAATATATTATTTAACAAATACTGAGGTTACATATATGAGGCTAACAGCTAGCTGTGCAAGTTTCAGCTTTTCTAGAGAACAAACAATATCATTTTCAGGTTAAAGAACAAGGTACCAGCTAGCTATGAATGAACTTAAGAAGCTAGAGAAGGGTACCTTTTGACGCAGCCTCAGGTTACAATGAACAAACACAATATCATTTAGCCTTTGATGCTCTAATCTGTTTCTTTTCTTGGAGTGCAGATGCTCAAAGTAGCTCCAGCTCCTCTCACATCCAGAAGCACTACAAGTTTGGCTCAACACACGCAAGGCAAGTTTCTGTAAATTTGGTGCTGCAGCCATAAGTTTGCCACCACTCATCTGTGAAAAAAAAAAAGAAGTTAGTGATGCTGAAATGAAATGCAAAAGTAAAAAACAGCAATGTAGATGTAGTGAAGTTACCAGCAGGCATGGCCGTATCATTTACAGCACTTATACGCCCAAAATCACCTTCTCCATTCCTAAAAATCCTCACTTCTTTTGTCAAAACACTTCTAAGGGCAGAATCTTTACCAGCATATTTCTCTATGACATCAAGTACTGCACAAGTAGTGAACTTGTACTTCTCTCGTAGCTGAGGATTGTACTGGTTATTAGGATTGAACCAAAAGCCAGCAGCATGGAGATTCTTATCAAAGTGCTTGTCCCACCGTGCATCAATGTAGTCCAAGAAAGGCTTTACAAACTTTCTTTCGCTGAAATCTCTTCTCAATTTCCTCTCTTGCAGCATGGAATCCAGCAAATAGATAGCCCATTGCAGGTCTCTCATCGCTGTCCACTATTCTAAGCACCCGAACAAGTGGTTCTGATAATTGGCAAACAATAGCACAATTTTTCCAAAACTTTTGATCTAGCACAGCTTTGGTGAATGTTTTGGCTCATGCTTCCTTATAATATGCACAGGTTGTCCACTCCTTGGAGATAACCATTGCATGCAGATCAGCCTTGTGCTTATATATGCTTTGCAATGCAATAAAATTAGTCGCAAAGCGAGTTTGGGCTGGGCGGAGAATCTCATGACCTTTAGTGAATTTCCTCATCAGATACAATGGGAAGCAATGGTTGTAGATATATTTTGTAATGACTGATGCATGAGCTACGGTATTCTTCACTATCTCCTCCTTACCAAAGTCATGCAATATCAAATTAACACAATGGGCAGCACAAGGGGACCAAAAAATGGACTTGAACTCATCTTCTATCCTTCTACCAGCAGCAACCATGTTTGCGGCATTATCAGTGATAAAATGAACCACATTTTCAGAACCAACAAAATTAACCACATCCTTGAATAATCTAAACAAGAAATCTGCATTTTTGGATTGATCACTAGCATCAACTGACTTGAGGAAAATAGTACCTTTCGGACAGTAGACCAAGAAGTTTATGAGGGTCCTTCTCTTTCTGTCAGTCCACCCATCAGCCATAATAGTGCAACCATTTTCCCTCCAATTGCTGCGAAAGCCATCAACAAAATTCCTAGTTTCCAAAACACATTTTGCAAGCAAAGAACCACGCAGCTGATTAAAGTTTGGTGCCTTGTATCCAGAACCATATGCACACACAGCATCAATCATGGGCTGGTAAAAAATTGAATTGCTTGCATTAAATGGAATAGTTGCATCAAGAAACCATCTTGCCACACACAAATCTGTCTTCTCCTTGACTGCTTCTCCCTGAAGAACACTCTTAATTGTTGGTTGATCCCCTGGACCAGTTCTAGGCTTGTAGTACTTGCCAATACTAGGAGTACTGGAGGGTCTTTTCTTCCCTTTGTTTGCTGCCGCTGCAGGTGCATTAGCAACAGACACTTCAACAACATCATCTTGTTCTCCAGGTTCTGGCCCATATGCATTCCCTTCCTCATAGTCCTTTTGTGCCTTCTTTTTCTTCTCATTCCAATCTTCAATGTTTTTATACATTGCATGCTCAACCTCAGCATCAACTTTGCTACAGGCTGCCACATTACCAGGGTATTTGGCTAAATGCTCCTTGAAACGATGGATCCCTCCTCCTGCAAATTTATCACCACAGAACATGCATTTGATCTTCTTCCTTCCATCTTCAGTGAACTGTGTACAATATCCCCATGCTGGATCGGATTTCCTTCTCGTCTTCACTTCAGATGCTTGCTGAGTAGGAGGTGTTGAATCAGTGTCAACTGGAGTTGGAGTCCCTGAAGAATCCACTATGTGGAAAAGAAAATACATATCAGTTTCAGTGGTCAACAAATTGTCTAAAATAAAGCAGTCAGCTTCAATTATCTTTTACTTTTGTTTGCGACACCCACACTAGCTACATAGCCATGAATAAATTCAGGATAAATGCATCTGGAAATCAATGGACACCAGATAAAAAAAATTACTAAACCTAAATTCCAATTGCAGTTCCTGTCCACATAGTTCCTGTCTACATAGCCATTGACTCAAGCATCATGCTAAAACACAGCAGCACAGGACTCCCAGGCTCTCAAACATCTACAGCCAATTTATTTAAAAAAAACATGTACAGCCAAGGCCCAAATTGCAGTCATGGTCTAGTGCACAGAATCAAATCGACGCTCTTCCACATCTACAGCCAAGCCAAATCCATTTAACCTCAAAGGCTCAAAGACAAATCCATATAATTTCATACTGACAACTAAAAAGTCATGCCACCATTGAATCTACAGCTAATCTAGCTAAACAGATCACAGATTAAGTGGATCTCACGGTTCTCATCTCACCATTAGCAGCCATGTCGATGGCTTGGAGTTGTGAGCGACTGAGCGTGGATCGGTGGAGGTGGATGCAGCTGGACAGAAGAAGCAGAGCAGCACTGCACCGCCGCTCCTCGGCCCTTGCTCGCCGTCGTGACCCGCGCCCCCGCCTGAAGCCGCTGCTCGCCGCCTCGCCGGGCCGGACGCCGCGCCCCTGCCTGACGCCGCTGCTCGCCCCAAGCCGTGCCCCTGCCCGATGCCCGCCGCGCCGACGCAGCTGCCTGGAGTGGAGGCCTGGAGGTGGGGGGGCCGTGGAGGCGTGGAGCAGCAGGGGGCAGCGCCGCCGCGCGCGTGGGAGCAGGCGAGCGGCAGAAGCCCAGCGCCGCCGCCGTGCGTGGAGAAAGAAAAGTGGCGCGGCCTGGGGAAAAAACTTTCCCTCCCACTCGGCCAAAGAAACCCTAAAGAGCATTTTGGGTCAATTTCCAACAATAACCCTGACTAGATAAGGTCGTCCTGAGTTGGCAGAGGGGTAATTTGGGAAAAATTCAAAAACTCACCGGTTCGCCGCATTAGAACCGCCCGGTTCACCGGTTCAATGAAAAACCGGCCGGTTCAACCGGTTTATAGCGGTTCGATTGCATTTACGGTCTTTTAAGCGACCTGACCGGGCGAGGGCTCGGTTCGGTCTTTTCTGGCCCGACCGTCGGGTCCGGTCCGGCCCGCATAACAGGGGTTTCAAGTAATTTCCATCTTAGTTGCTTCATTTTTTCTCTAGCACTTTCTTATGAATTCTAAAGCTTTTAATCAACAATGTTGCACCGGTATTAGTGCTCGTTTCAAATACTTGAAATGGTATGTTTCGCTTCAATATTTTATGTTTCAGCCTTCTCCCATTATTTGTTTCAATTACTTCGAAAAATATGTTTCAAATAGTACATTTCGAGTTTGTTGGTGCCCTGCCCTTCCATTGCATCCTTTAGAGTTTGGATCACCCATATAAATGTTAACTACTCTCATGCGAAGGCAAATAAGCACATCCCAAAGAGAAACTATCGCCTCGTGAGCTCACAACATCCTTTTCTTCTTCATACACTACCCCATTTGAAAACATTTCATTTCAATGAATCGAACCATGAAAGTTTGTATTTACCATCCATGAAAAGATATATAAAAGATAAGCACGAGGTATTGTTGTATTGGTATCCCTAGACCTAACTCAATTTGGTTTTTACCCGCAGATCCTCGCTTGATACGTCTCTTGCTTAATGCTTTGATTTAATACTCTCGCTAGGTATGATGAGTGTGAAATGCCATGAAAACTTCAAAAACAGCACGAGGAAAGTGAAAAAGGCAGGCAAGGTTGGCTTCTTCAATAAATGCCCATACGAGAATGCTATGGAGACAATGACTCAAGGGATGGATATGGCCATCATGCTCAACCAGTTGGGCAGCTATACGGTGGAACTCTAGCGTTAGCTAGTTGATTCTCATAGAAATACATAGGTGTACTCTATTGAAGAATAGAATTTACTACCACATGATTACTGCTGCAAATCGTAAGGATGCACATCTTATTTTTGGATTACCAATTGAAAAAAAATGAAGAAAAGAGTTTATTTTATTCGGCACCTCAATGTCTCAATTTCCTAATGGGATGTGCGCGCCTTCCAAATGAGAGTAGTGAAACATTTGTCCAGGTGATCCAAACTCTAAAGGATGCAATGGGAGGGCAGGCACCAACAAACTCTAAATGTACTATTTGAAACATATTTTTTCGAAAGTACCTAAAACAAATAATGGGAGAAGCTGAAACATAAAATATTTGAACGCCGAAACATACCATTTCAAGTATTTGAAACAGAGCACTAATGCCGCAAATAACATTGTTGATTAAAAGCTTTAGAATTCATAAGAAAGTGCTAGAGAAAAAAATGAAGCAACTAAGATGGAAATTACTTGAAACATATAATTTCAAAAACTGAAACAAACAATGGGAGAAGCCGAGACATATAATTTTCCAAAGACCGAAACATATCATCCCAAGTATTTAAACAGAAATAAACATATCATCCCAAGTATTTGAAACATAGCACTATTTGATTACAGTCTCGGAAATGAAAAACATCTCAGCCATGAGTAGCAGCAAGTACTTGGTACCAAACAGAGGCGGTACATGGTTCATTCAAACTACTTAGGGTCCACAAAATACGACTCCAAGTGCACATTTACAAGAACATCACATGGTTTATGTCCCTATTTTTTTTCATGTAATTTATTACGTAAACTTTGACTCTTCTTTGTACTTATACAATATATGCAAATGTTCTTTAGAAAAATAAATATAGGTTACAAACTTTGGCAGTAATTTTGTAGCATTATATGCTAATAGAATGGTACATTTTTTTTTGAACATAACAGAATGGTACCTAAATGTTCATTTTTTAAATTATTTCTCAAAAGATCACTTTACTATGTTTTTCATTGTGTGAAAAATATTAACAGTTTAATTCTGAATTATATTGATGGCCAAAACTCAAACAAATTTGGCAAGAGACGGACAAAATGGTCGTATTGATATTTTCTTTTTAGATTTTGTGATTGACATTGATGAACCATTTGACTTTAGTGCGCGCAAGTTGTTCCCAACCCAACAACTATCTAATCTCAAAAAAAAAAAACCAAGAATCGAATCTGTCCAAACACGTAACCACACAACAAGAATCTGCAGTGCTGATGAAGAATCTGCAGTGCTGATGAAGAGGACGTATGCCCATGGCCGTGCTCGTAACCACATGGACGTATGCGCCTGCCGACGGCTAGCAGCCGGCCAACCCACGCTCTCCAACAGTCGCACTCAGCTCCACAAGCGCTGGGCGGCGGCGGCCAGAGAAAATATCGAGGGAGAGAGAGAATGCGTAGAGCGGCAAGCCGCAGCGGCGAGCAGGCCAAGTAGCAGGCTTGGGGCCGGCGCTGCGAGCAGTTGAGCGGAGTTGTTAGCTAGCGATGGGCTTGGGCCAGCAGCCGCGGGCGTCCGGACGCGGGCCCGATGAAGGAAGTGGGAGAACAAAAGGAAAGCTTTTATGCAGTACAACGCAAAACAAAAAAAAAAGCTTTTAAATTTGGAAAAAGTCTACTTTTTCTCCCCAACTTACAAGAAAGTCTATTTTTCCTCCCTCAACTCTAAAACTGGCAAACCATCTCCCTCAATTTTATAAACCATGCATTTTATCTCCCCGGAACATTTTTTAAAAGGCGGTTTTAATATAGTGAAGGGTGGTTTTGATATAGTGATAGTGGTTTTGTTTTTTTTCATTTGTTATTTATTTGGGCCAAATCATTTAAAAATCATAGTAAATCACAGAAAAATCATAAAATGGGAAAACCAATTTTGTTGGACTCTATATTAGTAGATCTACACAATGAACTTATAATATGGTATGCTTTAATGCAAAGTTTTTACTATGAAGGTTTTGCCTTATTATTATTATTTATTTTGGCTAAATCCTTGAAAAATATTAGTAAATTACAATTTACATAAAAAATCATAAAATGGAAAATCCAATTTTCTTAGAATTTCACAAGCGCATATCACACAAATGAGCATATAATATGATATGCTTTAGAGAAAATTTTATCATAGCTTTAGATTTGTACTTTTCTCAGTAATTAATTAAAATAATTCATAGCTACAGCTTATATAATTATTTTGTTGAACTAAAGCTACAGAAAGTCCTTATGCTTATACTTGACTTGATCAACACCGTTTACGCTGTGTCCACATGTACACTTGCTTGTCGATGTTTCCACGTGTTAGCCACCCACACGGCCCGTCCTCTGGCCCTCAGTCCCTCAATCCAAGGCTCAACGTTTGTTCTTCACTGCTCGCAGTGCATCGACACAAACTCGCTTGACCTTCTCCAATATTGTCGAGCTTCTCAACACTCAACAGATGCACATCAGGAAACAACATGTTGCTCACACCGCTACTCACAGCGTGGTTTGTCTCAAACACACAACCAAAGCTTAATCATCTCAAACACTCAACCAAAGCTTAATCATCTCTTGATATGTCTCATACACTCAACCAAAGCTTAATCATCTCTTGATCATCACTCATCACACGTGGGCACATATCCACCATGTTCGTAGCATACAATCAAACAACATGAATTGAAATAATGTGATATCGGCACTGTTTGAATACTCTTAGTTAGTTAGATGGAAGGTTTAAATTGACATTAAATGTACTTCCTCAATCATTAGGTGTGTGTGGAGAAAGAGAGAAAAGACACTTTTTAGTGGGTCCAACCTAAACTAGCTCTAATTAACACCTCTTGGAGGGGATAATTTTTTGAGTAGGTTAGATACAAGTAACCTCAATCTAACCCTCCTCTTTGGATTATCCCGGATCTCCAGTACAGCTCATGCTCGAATGTAGCTAACATCAATTTTATCCTCGCGTGGTTGAAGGAGATGCTGCTGACCCCACTATCCAGGATGATATCAGTAACGCCCAAAAAAAAAAATGGACGAAGTGATCGAACGATCAAAAAGAAAGGATATAGTATTATTGGAACCCAATAATGAAATAATAATAACGGTAACAATCAGTACTAGCCTAGTGTGCTTGGAATCAAGTCACTAGAAACATAATGTCGACGTTATTGTCTATAGTACCTTGTTCTTATCAAATCAAATAGGAGTATTGCCGGGGACCTGATACTGCTCTCTTCGTTTTCTCCGCTTATTTTATTCCATCCACGCCCAACACGCGGTAGGAGAAAAACGGAGCTGTCCGTCTAATTAATCCGTCTCCCATGCATGGTACATCAACATACGACTGATGAAGATATTGCCGGGGAACATCTGACATGTGATCCGTGATTCGATAACACTCCACATCCAGCTTTCCGGAAGTAGATCTCTGTAGTATACTCTTTGCCACTGCACGTATACTTACCCAATTTGTGGTAGGTAAGAAAGCGAAAGAACGATTGCCAGATGCCAGATATATATATATGAAAAAGTAGGAAACCCCTTATTTTTCTCTCAGAATCTCCACATTTCGTAGGTGGCCGTTTCTAATCCATAATTCTAACGGTAGTACTAACTGATAATGTGTACCTAATAAAGTAGACAATGGTTATAAAAAAAAAAAGAGTAGACAATCCATACTATCAAAATCAAACAAAATATTAAGATAAGAAGATACTCCCTCCTGGTATTAGAGGTCGTTTTTGACAAGGTTTGGGTTAAACATCGGGTTTGTAAATGTAAAAATTATATGAGTAGATTTGTCTTAAAAAAATACTTTAATAAAAGTATACATATATCACATTTCCATAAATATTTTTATAATAATAAGAGGTCAAAGTTGTGTTTTGGAGACCGTGATCGCTGTCCTGTTTACTTTCTAATACCATCCCGAGGAGTAGTGCGGTAGCTGCACGATTTTTCACATGTTTGAAGCGTGAGGCTCAAACCCTTGACCTCACTGCTCACACATGCATTCGTCCCCTAATAACCACTCCACCCACAGGACATTTGTGTCCAATTGCAATATTCGCCTGTCTCATTCATTCTATGTTTATCCAGTTTTGAAATGAGAATTTGGGACATCAAACTAATTTGAATAAAAAAAGTTGTCAACTTCAATATTTTTTATAACTTTTTAGGATCTACAACTTCCATTTTTTTTTTCCATGTGAGGTCATTCAGAAAAAAAACTAAAATTCCAAATATGGCAAATTCAAACATAGTTTTTCATGGATAGATGAGTTCAAATGAAACGTTGTTAACTACAAAGGTTTATAACTTTTTGAGGTCTACAATTTTAATTTTGGTCATTTAATCTAAGGTCGTTTGAAAATTTCAAATTTTAAGTATGATGAAATTTAAACTTAAATTTTCATTGCATAGATGATTTAAATAAAAAAAAGGTCTCAACAAATTGCATAACTTTTACGAGATCTAAAACATTTGTTTTGGTCATTTCTCCATCCGAGGTTATTTAAAAAATAAATTCAAATTTCAAAGGTGAGAAATTGAAAGATATTTTTTCATGCATAAATGATTTCAAATAATAAAGTTGTGAACTACAAAGTTTCATAACTTCTAGCGATATATAGCTTTTGGTTTCGTCATTTTTCAAATCAAGGTTGTTTGAAAAATTTAAATTTGTTACGCAACTCTTATTTTTTTTTCGTGTAGCTGGAAATTGATTTCTAGAGACCGCTAGAAATAAAGCCACCTCTACAAGTACATAGGGGCATTTGTAGAGACAGCTAAGAAAAACTGCCTCTACCAATACATTTATAGAGGTGTCTCATTTTGGAGACCACTATAGAGGCGACTCTATATTGACCCACCTTTAAAAAAAAAAGTCTATCATCTCTAAAAATCGTTCTTTTAGTATGCAAAGCAACCGATGACACTCAATCATCATAGACTCTACACAAAATATTTAAACAAAAAATTAACAAAAAATTCAAACAATTAACGACAAGGGAAATGTCTATCATGCCCAACCCCTATTAAACAATAGATTAGCTTAATTTGTGCCGGAGCTAATGCATACATGATTGGATTGAACTCATTATCTAACTCCCGAAGTTAATTAGGGTTGAGCTAGTTCTCGCGAGTTATATTTTGATACAACTAAAATATTACAACATTTGTTTTTTTTAATATATGCACTAGAGTTAGTATCGTATCTTATACTATTACTAATTAGAAACTCCAACAGAGGCAGCACGTTGTCAAAAGACGTACTAGAAAAAAAAAAAAATGCTAGAAACATCTGACCTTTTATTTGCTAGATAGACTCTAATCGTCATGTATGTAGAAGCCATAAGATCTATTCTTATTTCTAAAAAAATACCCATCTTGGTAATTATGAAAACTACAAAAAGTAGGCTCTAATTTTGTATCTAAATTACTCGTGTCTAACGATGATGAGTAGGGAATCCCATTCCATACGCTGCAGCCATCGCTAGATCCGTGGTCGCTCCTCATTGGGATCCGAGCCCCGCCACCACCAAATGGCTTAAGGCTGTCTGCACCTGTAGGTCCGTGATCCCTTCCGCTACCCCATCCAGCGCTCTCCTGTATCGCTTCCATTATCTGTCTGCCTCCGGTAAATCCAGCGGATGTCGTTCCTCCGCTATGCAAAGGATGCTGGCCCCACCTCGCTCTCTTCCATAGCCGAGGCAAGTGGCTCCTCTTTCTATGCAGAAGAGGAGAGAGAAGAGAGAGGAGAGAGGTATAGAGGATGACAAGTGGACCCATAATTGGTAGTGTTAGAAGCGATGGCGAATAACGATGAAGTAAAACGAGAAATCAACCACAACGGAGACATAAGATTTAACGTGAAAAACCCCTCCAATGCGAATGGGAAAAACCACGGGCGCCAGGCAACAACAATCTCAGTGTTCTCAAGAGTTTGGTTACAACGCCAATGGCGGCTTACAATGGAATCTCTCTCACACACGGTAAAACCCCAAGCCTCTGGAGACGGGTCTCCGCTTCGCTCCGTCAGAAACCCGGCCTATATCATGGAAGTGAATTTAGAACACATCCAACATGTAGTTTGGTATAAAGAAAGTGATATAGAGTATGGGTGGGTGTAGGAAAACTAGATATAAATGATGTGATAACTAGACGGATAGAGGATGAATTCACAGGAGTGCACATAGCCTAACCATGCATCGTGGATCCGAACTCCCGCTGCTTGCATCTGAGACCTGGCTGCCGCCATGAGGGCGTCCGCAATGGTAATAGTTAGTGCTAGCTATTTGGTTTGGTGATGTGGAGGTGAGAGACACAAACAAAGACTATTTTAAGTTATTGGCCCCACATGTTCATCTCACATGTTCTCGAGCCACGTGAAATAGTCTAGCTATTTGCATGTAGCTAGTGACTACTCTCTCCTACTTTTTTTTTGTCACGCCACATCTGGGATAGCCAAATAAATAAACCATTGGGGACGCCCCGATCCCCGGTGTGACTGCGATAAAGAGCCCGTGACGCCCTGCCGGCATGCACGAGGACCGTCACCAGCACAAGGCCCCCGACCCGGGTCGCCTGGGCACGTGGCGCTTTGGCGCCAGGCACGTGGCGCCTGGCCGGCCGCTGCAGAAAAAAACCCCGCTACCATCGGGGCGTGCGAGGGTTGTCTATACCACCTACCCTCTGCCGCTGAGCACGTGAGGTGCTCGTTTTCTGTAGTTTCATTTTACAAACCGTGAGTTTCCGTGAGTTCTTTACAAACCAGACGTAGGAGTAGGAAATACGTAGAGGCACAAGGCCACTAGCCAGCAGCCTATAAATACATACCTATGCCTCTGTTGGAGGGCCAAGCTACTCACAGAAGGGTAATACAAGCTGCGTGCTACATCAACCAAGGCAGTATGAGTTTCCGTGTGTCACTGCTTCTCACTTTCCTCCTGGTGAGTTCATACATCTGTCAAAGCTTTACACATACATATATTGTTGATTTAATTTGGCTGTAGAGAGTTTAGCATGACGATGGAGGCGGCCATATATATCTAGCAGTTGCAAAGGTCCACCGTCGAGCTAGCAAATCCGTTTAGCCCATCGTGGATACAATCATCATACTCATGGATGCCGTGCGTGGAGCACACCGCGGAGCATTGTTGTGGGTGCTTTGCTGGTGGCTTACGCTGTCACTACGCTGTCCCTGGGTGAGTCTTCGCGCCGACCACCCCTTGTGGTGGGCGGCCCACGGCCCTCACGGAGACGACGAAGGCCACCACCACACGGAGACGACGACAAAGAAGGCGAGCCGCCGGCGCACGCGTTCCCGGCGGTTAGGGTTCCGGCGGCCTTTTTCCCCTCCCTCTTCCTTCTCCCCGGCTATAGAATCCGTCCCGCCGGCCTGGTGGCGGTCATCGACACGGTGGTGGTCGGCGGTTCGGCCGGGCGGTGGCGAGGCGGCGGCGCCGCCGCCGAGCGAGCCGGGGCGGACTCATCCGGTTGGGTATGGGCAGGGCGGGGGCGTCGAGGTCGGCCATGGCGGGTGTGGTCGGAGCTTGGAGGCGGCGGTGGTAGTGGCAGCGCGAGAAGAGCGGGGGAAGGGGAAGAAGGGGGCCGCCGCGGGCGCTAGGGTTGCCCGGAGCTCCAGCAAGATAGGGCCGCGGCGGGGTGGAGGAGTAAAAAGAAGTGGGTGTCGATCCCGTCGCGAGGAAGAAGAAGAGGAAGAGAGCGTTGGTGGCAACCCTAGCGGCCTGGCGCCGCGGAGGAGGAAGAAGAAGCAGGTGTCGCATCCCGTCGCGAGGAAGAAGAAGAGGAATAAAGCGTTGGTGGGACGGGCCGTGCCCAATTAGGGTCAGCTGGTCGGCGCATAGCACGCTCCATGTCCTTGGGCCTTGGCCAGTTAATATCCCGTCCCCATATTATTATGTTATAAGTAAAATTGCACGTACCCACCATACAATTATTACTACAACTTGTATGGTCGACTGGTCGTGTCACTTTGGTCCAACAAGTTGCAAAACGTACGTGCAAACCGTGCACGAATTGAATTGGTTACATGTGTGCATATACAGTCATACGTACTCTATGTACATGCATGTATTTTGCCACCGTGGTTGGTAATTTGGATTAGATCTCTAAATTAGTTTTTTAATACTAAGAACTCATTAAGATTAGTATATTTGTTGAGAGTTAACATTCTGCTATGGCTATAAAGCAGCGGGTACATAAGCGGGACACACATAAATATTAACCATCATTGTCCAAAAATGAGTACTCCCTCCATACCTAAAAAGTTTGACGTTTAGTACAAATGACACGGTCTTCAAAACATAATTTTGACCTCTTATTATTATAAAAAATATTTTTCAAAAAGTGATATATGTATATTTTTATTAAAGTCTATTTATAGGTTTCACATTTACAAACTCTATTTTGAAATATTTCCAATGTTTGACTCAAACCTTATCCATACCTTTGGAAAAAACAGTCCTTTCCACTTGTATTATTAAAAAATTATGCAAACGTTGTCAAATACAAGTCATTTTTAAAGAACTTTTATTAATAAGTCAAGCTACAACAAAAAAATGTGGCATTTATCAAAAAAATTTTGAATAAGACAACTGGTCAAATTTAGAGTAAAAAAAAGACAAACATTTTGTAATTTGGAATTTGGAATGGAGTTAGTATAGTAATTAATAACCTAACGATGATGACTTTGTAGTTCGCTTCGTTTGGAGGTTTGCGTCCAAATATGGCAACAACCGACGGCCGCAGTTCTACAACGAGAAATGCTGGTTCCGCTGCTATCATTGCTTACTGGCAAACAATACTACCTCACTCTACCATGCCATCAGCTATACGCGACCTTTTGACCCCCAATATTGCTGGTAAGCTCGTCCTACTCTACTCTTGATTTTACTATTTGTACTAGTCCTTACCAAATAAAATCTACATGTATAGTAGAAAAGCTATGTACCCAAAAAATGGCTTAGTGACTTACAGTTTAGAATAGGAGTATTAATTTCAGTACACAATGATGTTTACTATGCTTTATCCTCTATACAGGTTCATGATCACATAAAACACAATATGATTGCTATAACAAATCTCTTTCTAGTCCCTTAATTAGAGTTTTTCCTTTACGAAACATAATCTAGAATATCTTATTTTGGTTGACAAATGACAATAATAATGATTTATTATTTCCAATGACATTGTTTATAATTAACTCTCCATGAACATAACTACACTTTTTAACTCATAAGCCGTTAAAAACATAGAAAATCAACACAATCGTCCATGATGTGGAACTTTGACTATGCCGTTTTTTATATGAAAAGATGTGTCCTTTTGTGCAGAAGAAACAAATGGGGACAACAAGTCTTATCAGCCGGTCCACGGCCTTTTATGAAAAAAAAAAAAGAATAGATGGAGGCACCAAGCATTACCAAATGTCCACGGCCTTTTATGGGAAAGGAATAGATGAGGACAACAAGACTTACCAGCCGGCCACGGTTTTTTATGGGAAAGGAACAAATGAGAATAGTAAGGCTTACGAGCCGGTCACTGCCTTTTATGGGAAAGGAACAAATGAGAATAGTAAGGCTTATGAGCCGGTCACGGCTTTTTATCAGAAAGGAACAGATGAGGACAGCAAGACTTACCAAATGGTCCACGGCCTTTTATGGGAAAAGAACAAATGAGAATAGTAAGGCTTATGAGGCGGTCACGCCCTTTATGGGAAAGGAACAAATGAGAACATTAAGCCTTACGAGCCGGTCACGGTCTTTTATGGGAAAGGAATAGATGGAGACACCAAGTTTTTACCAAAATCTCCACGGCCTTTTATGGGAAAGGGAAACAGATGGGGATGACAAGACTTACCAAAATTTGTCACGGCCTTTTATGGAAATGAACAAATGAGAATAGTAAGGCTTATGAGCCGGTCCAAATTTTTATGGGAAAGGGACTGATGAGGGACGAGAAAGGCCTACCAAATTCCGGTCCACGACCTTTTATGGGAAAGGAATAGATGGAGACACCAAGCTTTACCAGCCGCTCACGGCCTTTTATGGGAAAGGAACAGATGTGGACATCAAGCCTTACCAGCCGGTCACGGCCTTTTATAGGAAAGGTGATGAGGACAGCAAGACTTACCAGCCGATCACAACCTTTTATGGGAAAGGAACAAATGGGCCCATCTATGTCTCCACGACCAACATGGCAGGTTAGCACATTGCTTCACATATTTGCAAAATAATACCACACTACACATTCGATCCGATTTGCAATGTTTTGAAAGCTACTAGGAATGGATGGTGTTAACGTGAAATTCTTTTCTTTTTTTGTTACTAGATGCTGACCATCATGCTCACGAACATGGCCATATGGATGGTGGCCACGACCATTTCGGTCCGAGGAACATCGACTTCCTCTTCCTAGAGGACGCCTTGACACCTGGATCCAAGGTTGCCCCTTATATTGATCCGGTTAGCAGCCGAGGTGCTCCTTTGCTGCCTCGTGATGTGGCAGATTCCATCCCGATGTCCATAAAGAGCTTCACGGACATCCTCAGAATGTTTGCACCGGTATCGCGCGCCATGGCGGAGAGCATATGGCACTCGCTAGAGGTGTGTGAGCACCCCCGCCCTATCAAGGGCGAGAAGAGGGGGTGTGTGACATCCGTCGAGTCTATGGTTGATTTTGTAGCGTCCACGCTCAGGACAAGCGACCTCCGGGCCTTCTCATCCCCAAGTGTCCCCATGGAAGGCCGTGATGGTTCCAAGGTTTACACCGTGCTGGCAGTGAGGGCGATCACCAGCCCGGGAGACACCATGACGTGCCATGGCATTCCGTTCCCATACAAGGTGTTCCTGTGCCATGCCCTGGTGCCAACCAAGGTGTACTCTGTGACGGTAGAGAGCGACGGCGGCGTGGACAAGGAGAAGATAGAAGAAGCGCTGGTCGTGTGCCACCTCGATACGGCGGAGTTCGACCCCACGAAGATGCCCCCTCATGTCAAACCAGGGGACGCCCCAGTCTGCCACTTCCTCAACAACGACGACGTCCTCTGGGCGCCCGCTACAACTACACTTGGGTCAGAAGGTGCCGCCGAGGACGTCGTCGTAGCCACCCAGTAGAGGAAACAAATTAAAGCATCGCACTTGCAGTGCGATTGAGCTTGCTACCCAGTGTGATTTGTGCGTGTGAACTTTCCTTTCTACCAAGTGTGATTGTGCTTGTGAAATTGAGCTTGCTAGCTAGTACCTAGTGTGATTGTGTGTGAAATTTATGTGCCCTATATGCAACGAGCAGCTAGCTGTACTTTATATTACCTGTTCCCTGTCTACTGAACTACTGCTCCAGTATTATACATGCATGTTTGCACTGTGTGTGCTGATGATCTATGAGCCGGTCTGAATGACGTCGTCGATGACAAGCACAAAGGCAAGAGGAATTTCGATTACACCTAATAAAGGACGTGAGAGCTTGCCTAGTTCTGTTTTGGCCTTGTTTTTTTTAATTACAATGTATAACATAGACGTCTCAAACGCGTGCACACGCTCATGCTATAAACACACGTACGCAAATCCTATCCTATGAGCGCCTCCGTAGGACTAAATTGACAGACTTTGAGATTCACGACTGCCAAAAGCACCTCACTATTTACACTGAAGTATAACGTTGTTAAATCCTTGAATAAATTTAGGAAAATGCGAGCACCCATCCTAATAAGTCAATGACTTGAACCTACTTGGACACTGTTGACGAGAATTAGGGTTGCACGCCAACAATACTTGGATGGGTCTTAGACGCCCAAGAGGTTGCAAACAACCTATGAGAAGCAAAACCGCTGCGTGATCGACAAGAACGATCAAGAGACCCTTAGAGCCGATGTAGAGCTCGGTTTCGACCGTGATGATCTCAGAACGCCCTCTAGGAAGACCCGTCGAGAGGATTCACGTGAGGGTTGCTCTAGGATCGGCAAGGCCACCTAGAACGCCGGCGAAATTTGCGGAGAACGTCGCCGAACAACAGGGTAGAGGGGTTGAGGAGGGAAAATTAGGGTTTGCTAGTTGTGTTTGATCGATTGGATGTAGATGGGATCAAATCTGCCATGAACCTCTCATTATATAGAGGGGGGTGGTCTTATCCCCTTAGGAACCGCCTTAGATGCGTTTCCAAGCACTAAAACTTCCCAAAACCCGATTGAGAAAGAGATCGGTCCGGACACAAACCGAAATCGCGCGCTGTGGGCACGTGCCGGACGCCCGACCCTATGCACCGGACGCGCTAGGCGCCACTCTGGCAGGCAGCGTCCGGCTCACGTCCTGCCTCCCCGTAGCGTCAGCCGCACCGCCACCGGACGTGCCTAGCGCGAAGCTCAGCGTCCGGCGCTTTGCTGGGTGGCCGTTCGCCTCTTTTGTGCTGGATTTTACCGTGTTTTAGTCCAATTTTGGGTGTCAATAGACACGTTCCATATCATAAGAACCCAATTAACTGATTTATGATCCGTTGACGCCTTGTTTGGTCATGTGATTGTTGAACTGGTAACTCATTTTTGTATTGGATATTTGCTTTCTTAAAAGCAGAGGTAAGCTCTTTAAAAAAAAAGTACTTAGCGAATAATGTATGGCCTCCGGTCACTGCGAATAACATATGTCGTCCAGGATTACAACCATCATCAAAATCGGCAAACGGTTGACCTGAAATATGGGTACAAATACAAAGAGAAAAAAAAAAAAAAGGGGGCAAAATTACATTGGCAAACTTGTCTTTTGTCTAAAACTTAACACAATAGGACTTCCACTACAACACAGCTGATTTTGCGTAGCACTTCCAAATGATTTTTGGTGGCGGTTATTTAGAAAACCGCCACGGTTAATGCCCCAATTAACTGTGGCAGTTCTTTCCATTAACCGTGGCGGTTTCTAAAACCGTCATGGTAAATAGATTAACCTTGACAGTTTTTATATTTAGCCCGCCACGGAAAATCAGGCCCATCCCATCAGCCCAAAGCCCTTTTTGGTTGCCACAAATATATATACGAGCTCACTAGGGTTTCACTTCACTTGACTTCTGCCGACCCTCTCTCTCTCCCTTCCCTCTCCCGAGCCGGCCCTCCCCTCTCCTTTCCCGTGCCCTCTCCCGACGGCTCTCTCTCTCTCTCTCTCTCCCTCCCGTCTCTCGAGCGAGCCGACCGTCCTTGCCTTCCCCCACTCCTCCTGGCGGCGCCCTCCCTCCACCTCCTCTCTGCGGCGCCCGCCGCCCCTCTCTCCCCCATCCTCTGGCGGCGCCCGCTGCCCTCCCTTCACCTCCTCTCCGCGGCCGCGTGGCGGCGTCGGCCTTGAGCCCGATGGCGCAACGCCGGCGACGAAGAGAGGCGGCCAGCGTGGCGCGCTCGGCCCAGTGGCGAGCGGCGGCGCGGAGGTTCCCCTTCCCGAGCTCCAACGGCACCTCCTCACCTTACGCCGACGCGACCCCTTCCCCGAAGCTCGGTGGCGGCCGGATCTGGGCCCGGCGGAGGATCTGGCCCCGGGCGAGGCGATCGGCGGCACCGGTGCTCCGGCGGCGGCCAAGCGCGTGGCGGATCCGCACCCGGCGGCCCGATCAGTGCTGCGGCGGCCGAATCCCGCCCCCCGCAACCGGATCCCGTCGGCCCTACCTCGAAACCCTAGCGGCGGTGGATGCGGATTCGGCGGTCCGGATCTAGCCGGCCCGTTAGGTTCTCGATTTTTTTTTGATTAACGGTGGCGATTTTTGAAACCACCCGTGACCCTAGCTAGCTGGGGTTTCCAAAAATGGCCACCGAAAAATTAAAAGAAAAACACTACATAAAATCAAGCCTATACTAGTGTTCATGGAATAGGGGCAAACTCTTCCTTTATTTTCAAAATGTAGTAGTAAGTTTACAAGTTAAAAAACGAGGGCAGAATCACCATTTTGTTATAAAACAGGGGCACATATGCTTAAGCCCCAATAAAGAATGTTCCAATGGTACACTACATTAAAAAATTGAAAAAATCAATTCGGTATGAACTAATATAATGGCTTATTACTGAAGATTGTGTAACCAAAGTCCAAAGGCACAAAATCAACCTCCAACATAGTACATATACGGGAAACCCATTTTAGGTGACAGGAGTGTCACAACCCAAATATGAGTATCTTCTCCTGGAAACCAATTTTGAGAAAGGTTTTCTTTTGGGTTCTGTTGTTGGAGAAGACCAAATATGGCAACCTAGGCCCCGCGCTACTTCTCACCGCCGCCGTGCCGGCGCTCGCCACAGTGTGTCGTGCCGTGCTTCGCCTTTGAATGCACGACTTGATCTGCGCCTTGTGCCAGCTAAGATAGCGAGAGCAGCAGGCTGGTCGTGGGCTCATGGCAAGTAGATCATGCCTACATGAGAGCTAGGCTTGTCGGATTGTGAGCATGAAACCATGAACTGTGTCGTGGTTCTTTACCACAACTAAGTAAATTTCTTCTGGCTAATGTGGACTCGATGGCCTAGCTCTAAGATGACACAAGATGTATACTGGTTCATGCAACGATGCCCTAGTCCAGTGGGGAGAGGAGTGTGTCCGAGCTCAAATGCTCGTAGTAGGGGTTACAAGCAGGTCGAGAGAGGAGCTTGGTCCTAGGTCTATGTGCGTGGGTGATGTGATGATTGAGGCAAGTGCCCATAACGGGAGACTTTGTGTGTTGAGCTCCGTTGCCTTTCCAGTGGCCCTTGTCCCCCCCCTTTTATAGTTAGCCCAGGCTCTACTGGGAAGCTCAAGAAGAAAATGAAAGAAAAGTGTAAAAATACAAGATCGTGTGTTTACAGAGGGGCCATGCCCAAATCCATGTAGCTACAGGACTTATCATTGTTGATCATACTTCTTCTGTTTGACTTGAAGCGTCGAGGGGAGTCAGATTCCTCCTGACAGGGTAGATACGCGAATCGCATTGACCGAGCGAGGTCGGACAAGCTATTGAGAGGTCGAGCATGTCGGGGCGAGCCCCCGAGCTCCCCTGTCCGTGCTGGAGTGGTTGTACGAATTATTCCCAGTGACAGATGGCTGATGACGTTGTTTGTACTTCTGTTGACTGTGGCGGGGGTAGTTGCTACATAGTGTGTTTGATGGGTTGGAAACTGTCACTGTGGCTCCCAGATGGTGTGACCGACAGACAGGCCACAATGACTGCTTTCATCAGATGGATCGGCATGTGTAGTCAGGAGATGGTTGCAGTGCCTTTGAATGACTGCGCCCATTTTGGAGTGGCTAGACACTGTAGGTTTGACTCGTTGCCTAGTTCCTTACTCTAGAAGGAGATGAGGAGGTCGGAGGAACAGTGAGCGGGACCCACAAGTTGAAATGTCTCGTATGGGATGGCCCTAGGTCGTGTCGACCTAGAGGTCGTATGAGCCGTGAACAGGTCGGGGACCCGAGAGGTCGGACGGGATGCAGACAATTCGTGTGACCGAGTGGTCGTGCGAGGCGGAAAAAGGTCGGAGCGCCCTGTAGGTCGTATGGGTCGGGACGAGGTCGTCGCTGGGCCGAGCCGTTTGAGTTGGGCCTTGCTGGGCTTAGTTTCAATATCGCCTCTGTGGTGGGTACCCCTGTCAAAGGTACCCGACAAACTGCTTTCTTGCATGGAGGTGCCAGTGCCATGGATATTCTTGTGACGTGCTTGCAGTTTCAGGCTCTCAAATGTTTAGAGCGTGTCCCGTTCTATTCAGATGTTCAGAGTCATTGTTGAATGGTAATAGTCACTGCTACAAGAGCCACTATAAGAACGCGTCGATTTTTTGAGTATGGATATTTGGCAATCTGAATATACTTCTGCAGATTTGTTTGAACGCCTTTTGCCTCCTGAAACATAGATTGTTTTGGAGAATAGCTTTTAGGTCTGTGGTTGAACTGTAAAATTCAGGGAGTTGTGGAGTTCATATGACCAGCAATAAGGTCATATACACCTACTGGATAGCAGAGAAGACTAGAACATTTGTGCATCTCTGAATTTGCTACAATCAACAATAGTTTTTTATTCAATTCCATGACAAATAGTATAGATTGCCTGCATCTCTGAATTTGCTTCAATCAGCAATAGTGTTTTATTCAATTCCATGACAAATTGTATAGATTTTCATTGTGTTGTAATCGTCAATTCCATGACAATTTACAACACAGTGGCAATCTATACAATTTACATGATTTTGCTGTTTTGGATACAACCACAATTTATACAGTTTGCATAATCTGCAGACTGCAGTTGGAGCATTTGAAATTCAAAAGGCTCTTCGGATAACACAGTCGTGTCTGCAGCTAGCCGAGCTTGAGCTCCGCGCAGGGGTAAAGTTAAATTTGCTCCTAGAGCATATGCTCCCACCCTGTGAACCACTGGATATGCACTGTGATCCGTCGCAGCAGATAGAAGGCATGTAGGACGTGGGCGAGGTGGAAACACTGCAGCCCAGGCTGCCCAGCAGCGTCCAGGATGGCAACGGAATGATGCTCGGCATGGGAGCGGCGAGCAGGCGGCAATGCGGCTCTCGACGAGGGGACGACAACGCAGTTCTCCATGGATGGCAACTATGTGATTCTCCACGACGGGATGGCGACGACGCAGCAGTAGGCGACACTCGAGCAGAAAACGCCGGCGATGATTTTCTCTATCCGTGGAAGCTCTAAGGAGAAGTGGACCTGTGGGCTATGATGGGCCTTGCCTTTGTGCAGCCCATGTCACTTTGGCTTGTCTGATCCGCAATTGACGGTCCTGATCCTTCGACTGCACGCTGTCATCATCGATCGTGAAGTTAGAGGATGTCTCATTCCGGCCACCGTCGAGGTAGGGGAGGCGTCATGGTCGCAGTCGCAATAGAGATCCTACCCACCTATGATTATTTAGTTAATTGTGGGGCCAGGGCGTTCCCTAACGTCCTGACCCTTGGATGTACATTAACACATGTGATTATTTGGTTAATTGTGGGGCTAGAGGGTTCCCTAACGTCCTAACATAGGAAACGTGTGTTCCATACAGAAACGCGTCACTTCGGCCCAAGTTGAATGTCTCCGACAAAGTCTCTTACCCTACCTCGTGTACCAGCAGAACCCAACGTCATTTGCTTTCGAAAGTGACTCCCTGCCCTGCTCTAACCGCCCACACCCTCTCTCTCCCTCAGCACCGCTTCCGCCCACTCGTGCCTTCCTCTCTCTCCTACGATGTGAGCCGCGTCTGCAATATTGCTCATTGCCTTCCTCACTCTTGTCGGCTGCTCGCTACTCAGGGGACTTCCAATCTGGACATCCTAGGGTTCCGGGCGGCGCCGCCGGTGATTCACCCACCAGTATGAGAGAATGGTATCAGAAGGGGAGGGTGATTGAAATCAAAAGTGGAACACAAACCAGATTCGGCATGATGTGTGGCTTAGAGATTACCCCCTAATCAGCTTCCATAGACCTTTTCCGGATGGGACGGCCAATCCATAATGATATGATGTACAAGATGATAGTGTTTTTTTTTCCAAAGGGCATCCGATCCGTTGTACTATTTCTTGCTTTGGTGAGTTTTGCCCATTTTAATCCCGTGGTAAGGTAATTAGCGAGGCAATGACGAACAATGATGCTTGTGTGCATTTATATATATCCATGATGTCATCATGAGACAGTAACATTGCCAATACCATATATCACGACAAATCACTCATCACTTATTGGAAATAACATATATGATCCCAGATCTCCGTATAGCGACCCACCATCCAAAATGATATCCGTAATGTAGGGGTAGGGGGGAGGGGGGGGGGGGGTAGTGGAATACTTTGAGTTGGAATGAACAAGGCCAGTGAGCTAGTCGCAAATAGTGATGGATCATAAGAGACGATATAACGGAACCCAATAATAATGATACAACGCTAACAACCAATATTACCCGGTGGCTATCACCAACGTAGGAGTTACCACAAGTGGCCTAGCCGCCATGATCGTCACGTGGATTTTTAATCCCAGATAAAGCATGTGGGCTTTTCACTGGTGGCCAAACAAGTCTGCAGTATTTTCACTTCTTTTTTGTTTTTGAATGTTCTCCAAAAAAATGGGGGAGGGGGGACCAGCATCAAGGTGGATAGAGGCACAACCATAGAGAAAACACTAGCGAGAACAGAGACTACTACACCAAGACACAAAGAGCTCTTTAATGATGTCTCCGGGGGGTGTATGGCATCGTAACGTAATTATCATTAGCCAAGCAGGAGAGGTTTTCGCTCGAGCCTTGAGCCGAGGGAAAATATGTAGAAGGATCTTTAGTGACGCCTTTAGGAAGGAAAATCTCGCCGCGGCTCGAAAGATCTGAGTTGAGCTTTCGCCCGAGAACCTTTGCTCTCGAACTGAAGTGGAGTCGGTAGCCGCCACACCACGCGGAGCTGTTTCCGGACCTGCCCGCGATAAATAGAGGCGCGCGCCGACAAGCGTCCTCGCCTGGCAGTGGGTTTTGTTGGCCGCCACCACACCACATGGAGCCGCGTCCGGACTCACCCGCAATGGTGGGAGGCACGCCCCAACAAGCATCCTCGTGTGCCAGTCAAAGCGACACCATGCAGAGCCGCTCCTGGACTTGCCCGTGATAGAGGGAGGTGCACACCAACACGCATCAACGCCCGCGAGGTGGTAGGAGCGCCCTGACACCGCCAGCATGCTATCCCCCAAGGATCCTATCAAGGCCAACGCCGTTGCTCACGAGGCAACTCCAGAAGATGGCCGTGGAGGGGCTCCGCCACTCGGGAGCACCTGCCCTGGGCTCGGGACCACCACCGCAATGCTCCTCCGCTCGGCAGCACCGCATACGAGCCAAGGGCGCCAATACCATCCCGGGGCCGCGTCATGGAGCGGCACACCGCGCCGTGGATCCCATCGACCACCGCCATTGAGTAGGAAGCCCGGTGGCCACCGCGCGGCCAGTAGGCCCCCGAACCCCACAACAGTGCTCCTCCCTCGGAAGCACCACCACGGGGCAGGGGCGCCAGCACCAACATGAGGCCATGAACTACGTTTGCCTTCCATCGAAAAGAAGGTCAACTTCGTGGATCCGTGGTGGTGGTGTGTGTGTGTGGGGGGGGAGATTGCCTATAGAGAGCATATTCGATGGCACGGGGGGGGGGCGGCGTGCGGCGCCCCCGCCGGCCGATCTCAATTGTGTTAGGGGTGGCACATGGAGGAGAGACGCCACTTTGGAGCGCATAGGGACACCACAACCCTTAGGGCTAGGGACCGACGGGTCCAAGGACACGAAAGGCCCCATCATGGCCGCGAGAAACGGCGTTGAGTCCGGCTACCCCCGCACCCGCGAGCTTGCCTGACCACACGGTGCGACGTACCGCTCGCGTCCTGCCCTAGAGGCGACGAATCCGGAGCTAGGGACGCTGGATCCGGGACTAGGGAGCCTAGATCCGGAGGGGCAAGCACGTTATCGACCATCTTGCCACCAGAAAAAATGGAGCTACAGTAGGACGGGGAGGTGTAGGGGAGAAAGGGGAAGAAGGGAGCAGCGTGGTTGGGCCTTTCGGCCGCCACAGCGGGCAGCCACCGCTAGCCGTAGGGCGGTGGTGGCAGCGGCCGGGAGGTGGCGCAGTAGGGAGGGCTGTGGTGGCGCCGACAGGTCGCCCCTGGGTCGCCCTAGAGCAGACGACGCGGGGGTTAGAAGCGGAAGCTTACTCTGTGTGTCAGCATTTTTCTTAACATCACTAGTTGAGAAATTCTGAGTCCTCATAGTGACATCTTCACTATATATAGTAGCAAAGATGTAAGTCCACTATAAACCACGCGCGGCAAGCGCTTTGCCTGTGTTGGGACAACCCTGTGATGTGTCCATGCATTTGTAGAGGAAAATATAATATTGACAACTTTAAGTCTCTAACTGCATGGCACTAAAAGTTAAGAATGCAGCTGCTTAATTTGTTGGATAGATAGTGAAGCATATTAATTTATGTAAAAGGTATAGATAATCTGATAGTAAGGAAATCTGAAGCATTTACTCAAGTTGTGTTCCTATATAAACTAAGAGAAGCATAAACATCTGAATGCAGCATTGCCACGTCTTTTGTGAGCTAAACCAGTGTATTTCCTCACCAGCAAGGACACTAGTGAAACAAAAACAAATCATATGTGTTTGATGAATTGGAGTGGAACTTAATTAAATTACATCTTAATCGGAGCAGACGCTACATCCTAATCGGAGCAGACACGACACGATTGATGGAATCTTAATCAGAGCAGACACTAGTACATCCTAATCGGAGCAGACACAACACTGTTGGAATGTAATATGGCAAGTGGGCCTGTCCATGGAGCCTATATATATTTGTACGCTGATCATTCACAGTAATGCATTGAGTATTCCCTAATCTCATTCTATCATGGTATCACGAGACGGTACGTTTCCTACGGCCTCTCGCTTCCGCTCCACCTAAACCCTAGGCCGCCGCCGCGTTGGTCACCTTGATCGCGCGCGCCGCCGCCACCGCCCGTCGCCGGGTGCCCTCACTCGCCGGCCACTACCTCCCAACCGCGCCCCCGCCAGCATCTACCGAGCGATGCGATCCGATCCGCCGCCGGGGATCATCTCGCCGATCCGATCGCCGCTCGTCATCCCCTTTGTCGCCGCGCCTTCGTCGATCCGCGCGTCTCGCTCGCCCGACTCCTCCCCATGGCGGAGACTAACGCTGGCCTTGCGGCCGGATCGCTCGGGGGAGGAGCGCGACCGTGCCGCCCGAGGAAACCCGCCGCCGTTAGGCGGAAAAGCGATCGCGCCGCCCCGCCGGGGCGCCCGCCGCCGCGAGGCGAAAACAAGCGCCGCCCCTGCGGGCGGCGTCACGAAGCCAAATGCGCCTCCGTCCACAACGCCGCCATCGCCGTCCTCAACATCAAGGTCCTTGTTCCCTTGGTCTGGATCGCGCCAACGACAACTATACCGCTAGCGGTCCATGTTCCTCACCGTCCCCGGGTTGCTATGCCCCTAACGGATCACGTCCTCTCCGACGTCGTCAACGCCGATCGCCCGGCTTGGAGTGCGGATGGATGCCTGCAGTCCTCACTGGCTGTCTTGCACCATCCACGCCGACTTCCAAAGAATCGGCGATGACCCGGCAAGCTCAACGCCGCGTGGCACCGGGCCGTACCTCGAGAATGAATTTCTCGGTCGGCGGGAATCCCGTGCCCTCCTCCTCTCGGCCGAAGTTTCGCCGCGGCAAAGCGGGGATCATCCTCGATCACGACTTCGCCGCAAACTTCGAGACGATGGCGACTACTCTCGCCCGACTTCGGCGACCAATCGGAGATCGGACTCGGTGCTCACCCTCCTTCGCGGCCTCAACGGCAAGTTCCGTCCGATGGTGTCCAACCTCAAGATGCGGCAGCCCTTTCCCACCTTCGAAGAGGCCCGGTGGGAGGCCCCGGTTCCCCTCTCGCCGTTCTACAACCCCGGGACCGGCACTCTCAAGCGTGGCCACCACAGTCCGGGGTGGAGCTGGTGCTCCTTTTCGCCCGCCTCCGGCTGCCCTCACCGCCCAGCCCGGCGAAGCGCCGTCGGTCCTCCGCCCGGGTTCGGCTCACGGCGGTCCACGGCCGGCATGGGCGGGCAAAGAATGAAACCACAGGTGCCGCCACCACAACGGCGGCGGGCGCCCTGGACTCCCATGCATGGTGCATCGTGGGATCCGTCCGGGCTCGTCAACGGCTTCAACACTATGACGCCGACGCCGCCATCGCGAATGGTATCGCGGACTCGGCGCCGGTGCTCATATGGTCAACAACACCGGTATCATTTCTGCCATTCACCCTCCTTCACCGTCTAATCCTTCATCTATCATTGTCGGTAATGGGGCTTCACTTCCCGTTCGTCCATTGGGTCACACTCATTTGCTAGTGCACAACGTCCTCTTGTTCTTTCTAATGTTCTTGTTCACCACACATTATTAAGAACTTGATTTCTGTTCGCCGCTTTACAATTGACAACAATTGCTCTATTGAGTTTGACCCCTTTGGCCTCTCTCGTGAAGGATCTTCGGACACGGAGCGCGTGATCGCCAGTGCAATAGTTCGGGTGACTTATACCCGTTCTTCCCCACCACCGGCCAGCAGCACCACCACCCTCACCGCCACCACCTCCGATGCTTCTCTATGGCACCGTCGTCTAGGTCACCTTGGGCATGCCGCTTTATCCCAGCTTATTAGCTCGCATGCTATTTCATGTAATAAGCAACACATTGATCATGTTTGTCATGCACGCCCGGCTAGGTCGCCATGTGCGTTTGCCATTTCATTTGTCAAACTCTCGCTACTCGTCCTTTTGATCTAATACATTGTGATCTTTGGACCTCCCCCGTGGTTAGTGTGTCCGGCTACAAATATTATTTAGTCATTCTTGATGATTGCACTCATTATGCCCGGACATTTCCACTGCGTCTTAAGCCCGACACATTTCCCACTCTCACCAATTTTTTTTGCCTATGCTCGCACGCAGTTTGACGGCACCATCAAGGCAGTCCAGTGCGACAATGGCCGTGAGTTCGATCACTCCTCGGCTCGCACGTTCTTCCTCGCCCATGGTGCCCTTCTTCGGATGTCGTGCCCCTACACTTCACAACAGAGCGGCCGTCTTTGGCGCACCCTTCGCACCATCAATAATATCGTGCGGTTAAACATGTTTCAGGCTAGTCTACCTCCCGTTTCTTGGGTGACTCCTCCACACTTTGCTACATATCTTCTCAATCGTCACCCCACAAAAACTCTAGCCGGCAAAACACCATATTTCACTCTACACGGGTCTCAACCATCCTATGCTCATCTTCGAGTATTCGGTTGTGCTTGCTACCCCAATCTCTCTTCCACCACTCCACATAAATTATCACCACGCTCCACCATGTGTGTCTTCCTCGGCTATTCCTCGATCACAAAGGATACCGGTGTCTTGACCTCCACTTTCGAATCGGATCATTGTCTCGTCATGTCACCTTCGATGAGACTTTGTTTCCATTCTCCGCGATGTCGACCACCCCCAGGATCCGGACACACCGTCCTTCTTGGGCGTTGCGATGATTCCTCCTTGCCTCTTGTGCAAAGAGTTGTGGATCACGGTACTCGTCTTCCGGTGGTGGTGGCGCCGCCCCAGCGCCAATGGCGCCACGGCACCCACCCCCGATGCCTCTAGTGCTCGGGCTGGGCCTCCTCCCACGGCGGTGGCACTCACCGCGGCCGGTGGCGCTCGTCTTTGGCTGCTACCCCCACCTCTCCGGCCGGTCTTTGCTGCCCCTGAGGATCCCACCTCCCGGGGTTGTTGCCCGGCGCGCGGCGGGACACTCGGCGGACCCTCGCCCGCGGCGCCCGCGGGCGGTCGCCCGGTTGTCAACGCCCACGGCATGCGTACCCGTGGCAAGGATGGGTACCGGCAGCCCGTGGATCGTCTGAACCTACACGCGGCTGCCACCACATCGCCCTCTCCGGTTCCATCATCCGTCCGGGCTGCTCTGGCGGATCCGGCCTGGCGGCTTGCTATGCAAGCTGAATTCGACGCCCTGAAGGAGAATAATACCTGGACACTGGTGCCTCGTCCTCCAGGTGTTAATCTCGTGACCGGCAAATGGATTTTTCGGCACAAGTTCAAGACCGATGGCTCTCTTGATCGTTACAAGGCCAGATGGGTGCTCCGTGGTTTCACACAGCGTCCGGGGATTGATTACGACGAGACTTTCAGCCCGGTGGTCAAGCCAGCCACCATCCGTGTTGTGCTCACCTTGGCATTGTCTCACTCTTGGCCGATTCATCGGCTTGATGTCAAGAATGCTTTTCTTCATGGCACCCTAGATGAGATGAGGTTCATCGCGTCTGACCCGGCCGGTTTTGTTGACTCCATGCAGCCCAACCATGTGCCGTGCCTGAACAAGTCGCTCTACGGGTTGAAACAAGCTCCTCGTGCCTGGCGCAACCGATTTGCCTCCTTCATCAAGTCTCTTGGATTTGTCGAAGCCAAGTCTAACGCATCCCTGTTCATTTATTCCCGAGGTACTGACATGGCATTCCTTCTGCTATATGTTGATGATATTGTGCTCAGTGCATCCTCGCCGGCTCTCCTTCAGCGGATTATCACTGCTCTTCGCCGTGAGTTTTCTATGACTGACATGGGGCCGTTGCGGCATTTTCGGGTGTCGGTGTCAAGCGCCCGGGGCAATAATCTTTTTCTCTCTCAAAAAGCGGTATATATTTGGATATTCTGGACCGCGCTGGTATGGGTAATTGCAAGCCGTGCAGCACTCCTGTGGACACCCACTCCAAGCTCTCTGCTGATGGTACTCCTGTCACTGATCCCAGCCAGTATCGCAGTATTGTTGGAGCTTTGCAGTACCTCACCTTCACTCGTCCGGATATCGCATATGCCGTTCAGCAGGTGTGCTTGTATATGCACGACCCTCGGGAGTCTCACTGGGGTGCGATGAAGCGCATCCTTCGGTATATTCAAGGTACACTGGATCTTGGCTTCCACCTTTACCAGACCTCTCCAGCGGATCTCACTGTTTACACCGATGCCGATTGGGCGGGCTGCCCTGATACACGCAAATCCACATCGGGTTATGCCGTGTTTCTCGGGGACAACCTCATTTCATGGTCGTCCAAGCGTCAGGCTACGGTATCCAGATCCAGCGCAGAGGCGGAATATCGAGCTGTCGCCAATGGAGTGGCTGAAGCTTGCTGGCTGCGCATGCTACTGCAAGAACTTCGGTATCCTCTCCGTCGTGCCACAGTGGTTTATTGTGATAATATCAGCGCCGTCTACCTCTCCACCAATCCTGTTCAGCATCAGCGAACTAAGCATATTGAGATCGATCTGCACTTTGTTCGAGAACGAGTCGCCCTTGGTGAAGTCCGCACCCTGCATGTCCCTACCACGTCTCAGTACGCCGACATCTTCACAAAAGGTTTGCCGACCTCCGTATTCACAGAGTTTAGGTCCAGTCTCAATGTTCGTAGTGCTCCCAGTTTAGACTGCGGGAGAGTGTTGGAATGTAATATGGCAAGTGGGCCTGTCCATGGAGCCTATATATATTTGTACGCTGATCATTCACAGTAATGCATTGAGTATTCCCTAATCTCATTCTATCAGACACGATTGATGGAATTGAAGGGAGCCTGGAGAAGATGTGGTTATCGGAGGCTGAGACGAAGATCGTTCGACTTGATCTGGATCCAAAGGAGGGCGATCATCACGCGAACGGCGTATGGTTTTGGAGTATTTTTTTATTTATTTCTGCCTTGCGAATGCTTCTGCTCTGCCATCGCCGTGCTATCCTGCAGCCTGAATGCGATGGAACAGCACATCGTGTTTTGCTGTTTCTACCAGCAAAACAAATCTTGAATTGTCGTGCAAGTGGCTTAGCTGCCAGGATCCTCGTGTGGATTTACAATCTCACACTTAGCTACCACATAGCTCGGTGTGCCAGCATATATTCTTAAATGCCCGTTGCCCTTAATAACACTGGACGAGATCCAGGATCCTGATGATAGTGTTTCCTTCTGTAGCAAAGATCCAAGCCTACATGATGCGGTGAGATCTTGCTCTAAAAAGGCCACAAGAAAATACTGCCAGTGACATCGGAGCCGACCGATCCGCATCGTGTTAAGTGAGGCCAGCCTGCAGTGCCCCACGCTGGGGAAGGCTTATTGGTAGACGTTTCACATTTTTTTTTAACCATGGCGGGGCAGGCCTACGGCCCGCCTCGAAGGTCTTAGTATAACTGCCACAGTTAACTTGATTAACCGAGGTGATTATAACATAAAGCAACTAGCTTGCTTAATGTAGTATTACTCAAGGCGTACGCCTTAATTACCTCGGTTAACGCCTTAGTATAAGGTCAGTCTCAATAAGAGTTTCATAGGAGTTTCATGCACATTAAATAGGGTGCCACATCAGCAAAAGTCCACTTTTTGCATGAAACTCTAAGGAGAGAGAAGGGAAAAGTTTTATCTTGGTGAAACTCTCTTGGCATGAATACCAACTATCTCTGAGTCATGAAATTAAATGTCTATGAAACCACAAGATGAAACTCTCCATTGAGAGTAGGAGTTTCATGCAAGTTTCATTTCATTTTATATGACATGACAGTCTTGGAAACAACAAAATGAAACTCACCATTGAGACTGGCCTAACTGCCCTTGCTGTCCTAAATTACTATCTCGGTTAATCCAGATTATCAAGATTAACCGTGGTAGTTTTCATTATAATGCTCGTCTTGGTTAAGTTGGGCAATAAATAGCCGCCACCAACCGTTCTCCTCACTACTCCATTTTTGCAGGTTTTGAGCTCTAAAACCCTCAAAATTAGTTATATCTTAGAGCATCTCCAGCCATAGGACCTAAATCAAGCCCCTAAATCTCCATTTAGAAGCCCCCTACAAAATTTAGAGGCCAAAATCAAATCCCAACTCCAACCACAAAACGCCAAAATCAGGCCCCTATCTCGCGTCCGCCGCCGGTGTCGGCGGAGCCGCCGCTGCTCGCTGGCGCGTGTCGCGCTACCGACGACGAGCTACAGTGGTTCCGCTTCGTGCTGCGGTGGGTGTGCATGGACCACTCGGGCCTGTGGCAGTCCGGTCCGCGCTCCCCGGCTCCTCTTCGCAGCGAGGCTACGGCGGCGGCGGCTGAAGAAGTCCTGCACGAGCGGGGACGAAGAAGGCGATCTCTTTGCATCTTCATGGACGCCGCTGGAGCTGAACACCAGCAGCAGTTGGGATTGGCGCAGCTCAGCCCCACAAGCAGCAGCCGCAGCATCTCGCCCTTGTCGAACTCGCCCCGCGACGCGAGCTTCCGCCGCAGGCGGCCAGACGCCCGCTCGGCGGTGCTGGCCGAGAAGGGCGTCGACCGGCACGCGCGACCGCGAAGCTGGATCTCCACCTACACACCGCTCCGCGCCCGCGCGTAGAGCACGGGGTGCCCTCGTGGATCTGCTGCTGCTGCTGCCCTTCCTCGGCGCCGATGCCGGAGGGCGGTAGAAGCGCGAAGGTCGCGATGCGGGCGAGGGCGCCCCACCGTGCGCGCTGGTCGACGCCGTCCCCCCGCCGCACCGCGTCGACGCCGCCCTCTTGGCCGCGGGTGGAGTAGTGATCGACCCCACCGCCACGGCGGCGGCGGACTTTCGGCGAGCGCCACACGGAACTCCTCCTGGCACAACTTCGGGCCTCGCGCCGCCCTCGAGCTCCGTCGGCCGTCAGCGCAAGACGGACGCCGCACGCGCCGCGCCGCGCCAAGCGACCGTGTTCACCGCGCCCGCTGCCAGCTGTGCGCGCCCGGGCGGCCATGTTCACGAGATGCCCCCGCGAAGCTCCGCGCGGCAGCCGCCGAGGTGCTCGTCAAGGTGCTCGCCACGCCGGCGCCATCGCCGAGGTGCTTTCGCCACGCCGGGCGGCGGCGGGCGGGCGGCGGCGCGGCGCCGCTGGACGGATTCCCCCATGGCTGGCGACGGGAAGAAAATGGTGGGACCACGGGAATAGGGGGATCCAGGTTTGTTGGGTCAAAACTAAAATTTGGGGTTTTTTAGAATTTGAGGTCCCATTAAGGAGCACCATTGGAGTTGATTTTTTTCTCAAACCCCCTAAAATTTAGGGTAGGGGCTGAGATGAGGGATGGGCTGGAGTTGCTCTTAGGGCGAGAAGTTGTGCCCTTGAATTAATCAAAGGGGGGCACCGCAAGAGGATATCCAATCGCTAACAGGCTACTGACCCATCTACAATTCTTTCCAAATAAATAAATGCTCAAAGGACAGATGGTTGCTTGAAGGTTTACAGAAGAGGCAAGCATGCTTTTTTCCCAACCGGGCGCTCTAGCACCTACCATACGGAATGAGAATGTTCAACGATTGGTACTTGTGTGCTCTCTTGATCGACCGACAGAAATTGCATATATCACCAAAATTTCTAGGACCGGAGCAACTGTCTTGGACTTTCATGACATCCAGACAATGTTTCACATCGGTTGCATGGAAACCAATCTCACTCGCGTTGCCGGTAAGTCATTCTCCATTTGATTTGATATAATTGTTGTGTTTCGATGTTTAACTACCGACCCGTGGTGTGATTTGTACAACACAATTGCACATTCCAACAAAGTTCCTCGTGACGGTGTTTGGGGTACTTAGACCCTCAAATATTAGCAAATTAAAGACACTGTTTGATTAGGCCAACAAGTGGGAACTTTATAGCAAAGAGCTAGCCGACTGAAAGAGCAAAGATTATATCTCGAAGGAAGCAATACGAAAGAGTCATATAAGATTTCGATGTACCTTGCAAGAGCTTTTGACAAAATGCAAGGAAAAGGCCTCATATAGCTTGTAGACCATGGGTTTGAAAAACGAACAACCAAATCGCCCGCCATGGAAGACCTCGCCACAGAGGAAAAGGCGGCAAGAATGTGTTACGGCAAAGATTAGTGAGAATCCATAGGTTGAAGATGACGTTAGTTTAGATATTTCTCCCACCTTTTCTCTCCTAAAATCAACAAACAATTAAAACAATCAGTGTGTTGTGTCTAGGCAAAGAAACTGATTTTTTCCCCGAGGAACAAAAAGAAACATGAATTTGCGGTGTCTTCGGGCAAATTCTTGGTCTAACAATGTGATCTGGCCAATTACACGTTTCTCCCGTGTCCCACGACAAAATTTGCCTAAAAATATTTCCAACCATCGTACCTCATGTGTAATTGAAGGACCAAAACGGCGACCAGAGGGGGTGAATGGAAATCTCGATTTTCCTTTTCAATTTTAGGTCATCGACTCAACGCCGACCTCAAAAGTGAACTTACAAAGATACAAGTGATACACGTGCTAACTAGTAGTAAGATATCAAACACAAAGTTTTTTTTGACGGGAATATCAAACACAAAGTGTAAGGCTCAATGAATTGAACGCAACAGATGGAATGCAAATCGGAGCACAGACAAGGAAATTGCGGACAAAACTGAAAATCAGATTGAATGCAAGCTAAATGAAAACCGGGAACTGGAGAAGGTCACCACCACCATGGTGCCAGGGCGCACAACACCTGCTGCTGTTCGGCAGCTGTTGGATGGAAGCTCGATGAATCAAACAGCAAGCACAAAAAGATTCCTCAACTGAAAGTGCTACTCAAAAAGATGAAGGAATTAAATTAATCAATCATTTGCTCACGATTGCTACTAAGTACTTAGTTGATGGTTGCACGGAAATGGAATTACGTGAAGACTGAAGAGCAACTTGCTGAACAAAACCAACTTGCTGGGGAAAATAAGTTACGGGAGCTACAACTCAAAAGAATTCTTGCTAAACTGCTGCACGCCACCAACTCACGCTCACAGTGCACTCGGGACTGGATCACAGGCAACATCGGTCTACACACACGCACCCGGATTCATGCTTGGCCTGGATTTCGGAGACGCTGCAGCGCTGCTGCTGTGTTCCCCTCAACCAGATCTCGATGAACACAGAAATTGATTAGCACAAATCCGATAGAAAACTGTAGGGCCAAACCTAGAGCACGAAGCACAAGAACGAATTGATTAAAAGCTAGCAGAGGGGCTCTGATCCCTGCTGCTTGAATTGCTGGATCTTGCACTCGCCAAACGAGAAACAGATAAGAACGCACGAACTCACAGGAAATGCAAAAGGGGAATTTAGGAAAATGAAGTGCTCGTGAGACAGATAAACAAATTAACAATTGATTTAACTCCTCATTTATCCAGGCAACGATTTCCCCAAAAATTCATATCTAATTTCAGCCAAACTGAGGGCACGGAAAATATCAAGAAAAACACCCGAAAATAGCTAAAAAGGAAGAACGGGAGACAAGAACAGAAACACATGACCAAGATCACGCCACCATGGCACAGGCTGGTTAGGGGCAGCCACTTCCCCACTCAGATTCCATACAATCGGTGGACCTCTCACCGGTGAAATTGGGGGAATAAATTGGGTGGGGGAGGTGCTCACGCTGAGAACCTCCTCCCATTTTACTCTAAATAGAGAGATTAAGATATAAAATTTAATATAGAGATTAGAAAATATAGAGATTAAGGTTTAGGGTTTAATATAGAGAGATTAGGTATAAGACTTAAAATAGAAATTAGGGTTTAGGGGCTTAATATAGACATTAGGGTTCAATTTAGTGTGTAGTGTTTATGGTTTAGGGGCTTAATATACTATAGCTAGAAATTGGAAACCCTAGCTAGAAATGCAAAATGAGAGGTAAGAGGGGATAGATAGGTAATCCTCCGCTAAATAGTCTAATATTCCCTCTTCCTAAACTACCCTAAGATACATGAGTCGATCTTCTAACCCTAGTGCTATTTTGGTCGACTCTGGGTAATTGTCGATCCGACGGCCACCGCGCCTCCTCATCCATAGCATTGCTCCACGCAATCTCCCAGATGCCACCACGTGTCGTTCTTCCGTCCACCGGAACATACGTCCCGGGTTTTGAGGCCCAAACCCGCGAAACCCGCCGCCGATGGTTTTGAGGCCCAAACAACCAAACCTACATCGATGGTTTTGAGGGCAAACCACCAAACCTCCTCGACACGTGTCATCGCCGTTTTGGCCGCCCAAGTCACCAAGTCATCTGAGCCACCCGCTCTGCTTGCATGCTCGCCGTCTTGACCCGATCGACACGGTCGCGTCACGTCCCTCCCTCGCATTTTGTCGATGTTCCGGATGTCAGCCACCATGGCTAGCCACCCAGCCGATCCGGTCTCTCGGTCCAAACCTCATGTCCGTCCCCGCCCCATGGTCCATCGGCCCGGCACATCCTCCTTGGCCCCTTTACCTCGCCGTCGGCTACCATCTCCGAAGTTACACACCAGTAGAACACAAACCAAGAGATACGCCTTCGACACACTCCACGGTGTAGGTGAACATAGCGAAGCATGAAGAATAAATGAAAATAGAGGTAAAATGTTGACGGTTGACAATCACTCAATCACACAACTGAACATATGTGACCTAAATCAACCCTGTGTTCGCAGTAATTAAAGTATTTAAGCTAGCGATTTCCGTGGCATGCCATGTCTGCATAAAGAGACTCGTATGCTGCTGTTATCCACACATCACAAAGGAAGACAACAGGAGTACGTAGCACAATGGCTCTCACCACAATCACTAACCAAGCTTTGCTCGACGCCCAGGTCGAGCTCTGGAACACCACCTTTGGCCACATCAAGTCCATGGCGCTCAAATCCGCGCTGGACCTCCGTATTGCCGATGCCATCTACAACCATGGTGGCCGCGCCACCGTTCCCCAGATCGTCTCGACGGTCAAGCTCCACCCATCCAAGATCCCCTGCTTTCGTCGCCTCATGCGCGTGCTCGCAGCCACCGGCGTCCTCAGCGCCGAGAACCCGCCTGGCAGCTGTGAGCTCGTGTATGTGCTCACACCGTTGTCCCGTCTCCTCGTCGGCTCGCAGAACCTAGCTCCTATCACTGCTATGATCCTCCATCCAAGCTTTGTCTCCCCGTTCCTTGAGCTTGGCACATGGTTCCAGCAGGAGCTATCGGGTCCATGCGTCTTCAAGCACACGTACGGCCAAACCTTGTGGGAGCAAGCCGCCCGTGACGCATCCTTCGACGCGCTCGTCAACGACGGGATGGTCTCGGACAGCCACTTCACCATGGACATCGTCATCAACGAGTGTGCAGATGTCTTTCAGGGGATAAGCTCCTTGCTGGACGTCGGTGGGGGTCTCGGCGGAGCTGCGCAGGCCATCTCAAAGGCCTTCCCGGACGTGAGATGTAGCGTTTTGGATTTGGACCACGTTGTCGCCAAGGCTCCAAGTGGCACGGACGTGCAGTATATCGCCGGCGACATGTTTGAGAGCATTCCACCGGCGAATGCTATGTTCTTGAAGGTATATCTGCTGGTCTACAGCTATTTTCCTTTGTTACTGCTGGTCTTGATAGATTATTATTTGTGCTACTATTATCTTATTATCATGTTCAGAGATGGAACTGTGAGGAACTAGATAGATTAGCGTTCGTGTGGTGTGACAGTGGCGAAGCTGCTAGAGCTTAAACAAGGGGTTGCAGGTGCAGCGCTAACAAGTGGAGCTCATAACTCTGTAGTGTAGTAATGAAAAATAACTCTCTACCTAAAATTTGGCTCTAGTTGCAGGCTGGGATCACAGGTTTTGGTACTGGCTTTCACGCTTCCACGTCGACACATGGGTGGGTGGCCGGGTTGAGGCAGTGCACACGTGGTTAATGTTGGCCCTGTTTGAATGTTATAGTTTGAGCTAGTTGAAGCTCAACTAGCCCTAAAGGATCTAAACAGGAGGATTAGATTAGGGTTAGTTGCATCTAACCCACCCAAAAGAACTAGCTCACATGTACTAATTAGAGTTAGTTCAAGTTGGGTCCACTAAAAATTACATTTTCTTTCTCCCTCTGCCCACACCAAATAATTTGAACAAGTACATTTAATGTCAATCTAACCCTTCCATCCAAACACCTCTAGGGCTAGAGTTAGTTTAGGGCTAGAGTTGAAGTTAGAAACTAACTCTAACTCTAACTAGTTATACACTATGTCTAGATACATAGTAAAAGAAATGAATCTACAATTTAAAATGGAGGGAGTACAAAAGCAAGAAGCACAAATTTTATATCACAAAGTTATTCTTCATATCTAAAATCCTTCTCTCACTCTCACTTAGCTTTAATTTTGCTATGGTTTAGTGGGTTTTCCATGACTGGAGTGACGAGGAGTGTGTCAAGATATTAAAGAATTGCAAAAAGGCTATTCCATCCAAAGAGGAAGGAGGAAAGGTAATAATCATAGATATTGTGGTTGGACAAGAATCGTCAAGCTTGAAGCACAAAGAGACGCAGGCCTTGTTTGATTTATACATCATGCTTGTAAATGGCATTCAGAGAGATGAGCAAGAGTGGAAGAAAATCTTTTTTGAAGCTGGATTTAGCGACTACAAGATATTGCCGGTGTTAGGTGCTCGACCAATCATTTTGGTCTACCCGTGATCGAATCCCTCGCAAAAACATATGGTTTAAATATATTGTCATGGATTGTGTTGGTTTGTAATTCTGAATAAGTTTAATTCCCCCAATGTCGTTGTAATTCCAATGTACTTGTGTTAAAAAATTTTGTTGCGCTGATGAATAATGTTTTTTCCACATCTGTCTATCTATATAGAGATATTTTTACATGCATTACTGCTGAATAAATAGTAGCATGTGGAATATAGAAAGTGTCAAACCTAAGGTTTGTACTCGGTGGTAGTGAATCGTACAAGCATGCATGAACCATCAATGCTAACAATCCAAGCAATATCTTCTCCTCATCTACTTCACCTATGTAGAGAACCTCCACTAGTAAGTTCTCTCGACATGCAGCTATATCACCTAAGCAGCCCCACGATGTCAACCTGGTGAAGCCAGGTCATTGCAGTCTTCTCAACTCCCAAAACAACTTCTCAGCTTCTGAAACTGCACAGATCGATGGACTCTCCCTCCGAGCATGAATTTGAGCGTTAGTGGTCTACTTAAAGCCATGATTGCAAGAGGGAAAGGAGAACTGGGGTAAGACGCAGGGAGGATCCGCCGGTGCGCCGGAGCCCCGCGCAGCGTGGCGCCGGACCACCGTGGGGTGAGGTTGTTGCCGGCCAAAGGCGATCGTTTGCCCATCGTCGCCCTCCTCCGCCGGTTGCGGGCATCGCGAGCCACGTCGCTGACGAGCCCGCCACCATCACCACTCCATGGGCGCGAGTTGCGTCCCATGCGGGAGCCGCCATGCTCGCTCCCTGCGACGCTGCGCCCTCCTCTCCGCTGAGCTCAAGCGTCGGGCGAGCGCTAGGCCGTCACACGATGTTGCTCCCTCCCGACCGTGACCACGACACCCGTCCTCCAGCGTCCACGATCTGCGAGGCTCCGCCCGTCAGCGCCGTCCACCACCGCGAGGTGCCTCCCGCCGCCCGCCCCGCCGCGGATGGTTCCCTGGCCGCGGAAGAGGGAAGAGAGAGGGAGATGGAGCGAGGGGTGGCGTGGAGGTGGAGGAGCAGCGTCTCCGTCCCCGGCATGGCGGCGGCATCCCGACGCGACGAGCTAGGGCGGCACGGGGAGCTCCGCTGCCGCCGCGCTGAATCCGCCAAATTCGGCCAAATCCGTCACCCGTCGAACAGGGGGGAGGGAGGGGGTCGCGGATCCGGAGGGAGGAGGGACCGCCGGAGCTGGAGGTGAGGGGATGGCCGCGGTGGCTCCGCTGGATGCCGCATAGGCGGCGATCGCGACGGCCCCGTCGCATCCCGTGGGAGGGCCTGGCGGAGAAAAGGAGGAGGGGAAAGAAAGAAAAAAGAAAAGGCGAAAAAGGGGATGGCCGCAGTGACTACATCAAGCATCAAATTCAAATCCGTTCAAACCATTAGCATTTTCTTTTACATACCCACACCAACGCGGGGAATCCTCTAGGTCATTTTATTTCTATGACAATCTTCAAAAGACCAATCGGATAGATCTTTTTATTTTAGCGTTACAGAGCTTCATTTAATCAAGGACATGATCACAATCATTGGCAGCCATATCTAACAGCCACTCTGGGATATGGTCCAACCAAACCAGAGCACGCTATGTGGCCGACACCTTTGTGCACATTGATAGACCACCGAGTCAGCGTCCCTATTCACCCAAATAATTTTAACTCTCTAAAATTCCTGGCGAGCTCCGTAATGTCAAAGCAGATACCTCAACCAATCGGATAGATCTTATCATGGTAAAATATCACCACTAGCGACTCGTTGTGGATGGACATATCACTTACTATTGAGAAAATAGTGTTATTAAATTCTAAAATAAATCTAGTTATGAAAATATAAGCATCGGCGTCAAATGAATGAATTAAAGGATGGGTATGCTCGATCACAAGAAATCGAAATGCCGAGTTCCAGTTCGCTCGCTCTTCGTTTAATTCTAGACGGGTAACAGATTTTGTTAAAAAAAAGCTTGAAGCACATGATAGTATTAACTTACGAACCACAAGTATGGTTACACACTTCATGATACGAGTTCGAAACTTGTTTCGAACATATGAGTCTTGAAAATAGGGATATGAAACTCAACTGAGGCTAGCCTCAAGATTAGATAGGACAGGGTCGGCACTTGATTGGAATCCGATGGGCCGGGTCTTTGACAGATCTAACGGAGAAGCAAATGGTCTAGCAAATTTGTTGGCACCGCTAGCTGAGGATTTAAAACAGGTCGGTCTGTTTGTCTGAGCAGATCGATTCTGGTGTACGCATGTACGGAAGCCACGAAAAGATCATGGAATCGTCCAATTGACCCTGCTGATTGCACCTCCGATACCTCTAAACACGCTATATGCATGCCCTACAATCTCGGCGCATATCTAACCACTTCACCTCCCAATCACCAAGTTCGTGTGCTCATGCTTGAGTAGGTCAACACCACGCCTTGTCCACATGCACACTTGCTTGTCGATGTAGCCCAAGTGTTAGCCGTCAATAGTCCGTTCTCTGAAGATAAGAGTCTGATCAACAATAACTGGGGTGACATACAGATAAGAACACGACGCCCACACTTCAGCCTACAACTTAGGCGACTACTCACAAGACAAACTTCTCGGGTGCTTCACCCCCGAGCCAGCAAAAAACTTCTCAGGTGCTTCACCCCAGCCAGCACCCACTTGCCATGCCAAGGCACTGAATGACTTGGAACACAGAATCAATCGTCGCATTAGCCCCTCGAAAAATCCTTTCATTGCGCTCCTTCCATAATTCCCACGCAATGAGTGCAAACAGTGAGTCGGCACCTTTCTTTTTGTTTCCAGACCATAGTCCTCGCCAGATGGTCCACCAATCAAGAATAGCGCCGACTGGCTGTACGGTTTGCACTCTCAATGCCTGCGCTGCCTTGAACCAAATTTGTCTAGCAAAGGTGCGTAAAGCTTTTGCGTGATTGAGAAAAAAATAAATAAATAAAACCGTCCTCTGGCCCTCGGTCCCTCGGTCCAAGCCTCCACGTCTATATCGGTGTTGGCCGGCCAGGTACACATGGAACCGGCTCCTCTAACTTACGGAGCAACTACGTCCTAGGACCTACTTACACAGATGTCGTCGATTTCCGATCAAACGGTAGGAAGCAAGCAGAGAATACAAAGATGCATCGGCCATAGACAGGGGCGAAGCTAAAGCAAATTAGATGGGGTGCCTTGCTCTTGAAGATATGAAAATTTAGTCTAAATTTTGTGGTTGCCTAGACACCCACAAGCTACAACGTACCTCCGCCCCTGGCCATAGAAACGATATGGCCCAGGCAGCATCAAGAGAAAAGAAAAAGAAATTGAAAACAGAGGCCTCCAGACGAAGATGGCCGCCGGCCGATTGTTTCAGCTCGCCACCTCTTCCCGCCAGGTGAGCAAAGCCCATGAGACAACGCTGGTGTGGGCGTCCCATTGGCGCGCGCTCTGCCGGCATCTCGCCGTCGAGATCTTCTCGGTGTCCCGCGTGGCCGAGGGCGTATCGGCGCGCCCCAAGTCACCGTCATCGCCGGCAGCACACCACGGAGGCGGCGCAGTGACTCTGACACATGACAGGCCATTCGAGCTGTTGCTCGGTGTCATGTTGCGCGCGTTCACCAGGGAGCACGCCCACGACGGCGACGTGTGCAGGTTCCAAGAGATCGTGGAGGAGACGTTCATGGTCACTGGTCAGCGCCGCGCCCGGCGTTGGGGCCTTCTTCCCGGCGCTGTGGTGGGTGGACCGCCTACGCGGCCGCGGCGGCGATGCGACGCTTGTACGTCTTCAGGCGCGACGCGACGCGTTCACCGGTGACTTTGTCAAGGACCAACGGCGACGGCGCGGCCAATAATGGCCGAGACACGCCGGAGATGAAAAGTATCATTGACGAGCTTCTGTCTTGCGGGAATTGATCCTAACTACACGGACACGATCATCAACGGCATCGTCTTGGTGACTATATTTTTTTAGAATTTGAGGGCCTCTGCCCCTGCCTTTAGCATTCCCAAAGACAACTGTTAAAATCCATTACAGCATTCGGGTGGGTTACACCCTTCAACCAAAACGAAACAAGTTTTCCGACACTCAGGTCGATCTCATACGGCTAACAGTAGATAACAACGGCGAACAGCAACTAAGCATAGAACTTTAGATGATCTCAGCGTTCTCCAGCTTCTGCCAGGTTCTTCCCTGAACCATGTATTCTTTCTCTTGACCTCCAACCTCCTTCCAGTCAGATTGTCCAGGTCCCTCCCAAGTCTTGTTTCCATTAGCAACTTGAAACATCAGTACTCCCCATTTGTCTTGTGCTTGTTTCACCCAGAGATCCTTGGCGGTCTTGTGGCTATTGCTTTCAGTTTGCCCACTTTGCAGGCAAACTCCACCTTCTTGTCTTGAGGGCATAATATTTCCCAGGATTGTAACATGACAAATATCCCCATGAGGAGATTCCTGACACCTAGCCAAGGTAAACCCTGCAAACACACTGTGCATCTTGGTGACTATATAGTCCAATCTAGTGATTGTATTTGTTGCACCAGAATGCTAATTGGCCCATGGTAACATGGTTGAGATCTCCATGACGAAGCACACATATATATTATGCAGAGATGCAGATGCTACTCACTGGCTCACTGCCTACGAGCACGGCCTACGCAGCCAGCAGTATGGCGGCCGAGCCGAGCGGCGAGGCACTGGAGTCCTCCCGCAGGTGTGCGTGCACGGCCCACTGGCAGCGCTGCAAGTGCTCATCGACCAGCAGCCCGTCGGGCTCTCACTATTGCCGCAGCACACCGCGCGCTCGCCATATTGCAGCAGCTCGCGAGCGCCGCCAGCGTCGCGACCGGTCGTGCCGCAACACGTCGCGTGCTCGCCACTGCAGCAGCACGAGAGGGTCCACGGCCACGCTGCTCGCCGCGTGCCTGCAGGGAGCCGCCGGCTACGAATGCACGTCCAGAGTTTAGTCTTCCTTTCTTTGGTTCTCTGTTTTCTTTTTTTTTCGCTTTGTAAGCGTGTCCTGGAGGGCTTCGGCCCCTCCAGTTTCCTCCTCAAAAAAAAAAAAAAGGGGGTGGGGGGGTGGGGAAAGACGTAGAAGATGACTGTGGGGTCCACGCGTCAATGCTGATTGGGCCTCTTCCATCGCGTATACGGGCCGAGCTCAGTACTGGCTTCCTGCATTGTTTGATTCGTGCCGCATGATCACCAATGGAGGGCATCGGGCGTTCCCAGGACGTAGTAGTCGACTACGTTAGATGAGCCGGCTCCGTCGCCCGTATACTCGTCCCCCTCAGCCGATCGACTTGTGTTCTAAACCTAGCCGATCTCTCGTCAGCGCCGCCTTCCTTGTGTCTTTCTTTCGCCGTGCTTTCCTTGCGCATAGCTCCGGGACCGGGCGCGTTGTTGTGCATTGGGGAGGGAGTGATGGCCAACAGCGAGTATGAGTATGTCAAGAGGGAATTCGAGTTCGACCGCCGCCTCCCTCCATCCAACTGGATCGTTGTTCGCATAGACGGTTGCCACTTCCACAGGTACATGACTTGACTTGGCTGAACTGAAAGAAGAAGTTGATTCATCACAAATTGTTGTTTCCACTAGTGATTGAACCGTTTGTAGCAGTTGGATAGTCTCATTTTGTCTGTTGTTTTTCTTTGGCTTTGATTCCCACTCTGAGTTTTAAATGGTTGACGCCTGTTGACTTTTTTTGTTACCTTTCATCATTCGTGTTATTCAAAATATTTAAAATATTATCAAATATTTTGTTACAATTTGTTTTATCACTAAATAAAGTTGAAATTTAACTTATAATTTTGTATTTTTGAATAATATTTTGAGTAAGACGAATGGTCAAAGAAAATTTAAATCCGGAGAGAGTAGTGTGCAAACGAATCCATTAAGCAGGTGGCCATGTGAATCGAATCTCTAGTTTTGCTCTATTCATGTCAATCGACATAGAACTTGGAGTAGTTGATCGCTGTCTTTCTATCCACTAACTTCAGTTTCTGTTATGTAGATTCTCGAAGATACATGCCTTTGAGAAACCAAACGATAAGAATGCTCTAAGATTGATGAACACTTGTGCCACTGCTATGCTTAAGAAATTCCCTGACATAGTCTTTGCTTATGGTGTTAGTGATGAGTACAGGTATGACATCCTCTCGTAACGGTTCCATTATAAGCTTTTGTTCAACATCAGTGTCCTTCTGTGAAAAGAATATCTGTTTTGAATTTCTTGGTGTCCAGCCTTTCTTTTCCATTTATAATTGAAGCACATTGTTGACTGCTTTAGCTAATTAAACTTTTCAGCATTAAATCTCTATAATAATAAAATTTAACATTCACCTTTACTTTGCAGTTTTGTTTTCAGAGAGGAGACCGAATTCTATCACAGACGAGAAAGGTATCTCGCTGAATGTTTGCAATGTTCATTTTTGCAAAAATTACACTTGCTTCTGAACCATGAGCGCCTGTTTTTGGTTCATGCTATTAACTTATCCACTAATCACTGCAGCAAAATTCTCTCGTTATGTGTTTCCTACTTCACTTCTGTGTACGTGATGAAGTGGAAAGAAATCTTTCCTAACAAAGAGTTGAAGGAGCCACCATATTTTGATGCGAGAGCTGTATGCTATCCAAATTTGAAGACTATTCGTGATTATTTGGCATGGAGACAAGTGGACTGTAAGCTACTGGAACTGCAGTCAGAATTTTCTTGTATAACCAAATGAGCTAGGCTTCCTGTTTTGTTAATATTTTGCACTGATATCCTACAAGAAAATCATGGCTCTCATTATGATCAACAAACTTGTACAACCTATGAAGCTCAAGCAGCATAATATAAAACTATGTTATAAGATCTATGTATGCTTCAGAACTTAGCAATAACTTGACTAATTAATTCATATGCATTACTTATTTTGTGCCTTTCAGGTCATATAAATAATCAGTACAACACCTGCTTCTGGATGTTGGTTAAATCTGGAAAAAAAAGTGAACAGGAGGCCCAACTATCGTTGATGGTAGTGTAAACTAGAGTTTAGATTCTTTCTGTCATTTAGTTATATTTAATTCATCATCTGTTCTTTTTAGGGAACATCTTCGAAGGACAAGAATGAGTTGCTTTCTCAGCAATTCCAAATGAACTATGATGATGAACTGGCTATGTTCCGCAAAGGATCCAGTGTTTACCGAGAGAATGTAATGCTAAAATATATTCAAGCCTACAAAGCAGCTTCTTCATTACTAATGTTTTGTTAATATAAATTTAGGAAGAAACGGTTGTGAAGGTTGATTATGGGGACCCCATAAAAAGAATACGACCGATACTTACAGTAGCGCATGTTGATATCATAGGGTCTGAGTTTTGGCAGAATCATCAGCACATCCTCCGTGAAGGTTAGTTTCAGTTATTTGGATTTAGATTCCTTTCAACTGAGGTCAAGCTATACAGCGTTGACCTAACTGTATATTTGGGACAAAGGAAAATGTAGGCATGAGTTTATGAAGCAGTTTGACATCAACCACAAGCTTCCACCCTGTAATTGGGTCGTTGTTCGCATCAATGCCTGTCAATTTAATCAGTGAGGAACCCCTTTTTCTGTATATGTATTATATAAAAAGCATCTGTTGGATACCTACTCTGCCTTACTTAACGGACTGAATTCAATTATTTTTACCAGATTCACAACAATTCATTCATTTGACAAGCCAAATGATGCTGTTGCTCTAAGCTTGATGAATGAATCTGCTTCTTTGATGATGGAGCAATATCCTGACATCGTCTTTGGCTATGGTTTTGGCGGCGAGTATAGGTATGTGGTACCTATTTAAATATGTATTCTTCCAGGGGAGAAAAAAACCTATGTTTTCTATGAGTCTTTCAGTCTTTCCACTCTCATGTATTGAACTTATCTGAAATAAATAAATTTAGTATTCGACAAGATAAACAAAGATGGGGCAATTGTGTTTTTACCCTCACTCTGAATTCTAATTGTGGTTTTACCCTCACTTTTTAATTTTGTGATTTTACCCTCACCTTTTCAAAGGGAAGGCTTCGTTTGCCCCCTACTAGGTAAAATCACAATATTTTACCCTCTATATGGGCAAAGTCACGCTTCACTTTTTGAAAAAAAGGGAGGGCAAAATCATAAAGGCTAAAAAGTGAGGGTAAAATCACAATTAGAATTCAGAGTGAGGGTAAAAAAACACAATTGTCCCAATAAAGATATATGAAAACTGTAAGTAAACCATATAGCAACAACGGAACCGTTAATACACATTTATATCCCTTAATTCAAACATTCTTTGTGTAGGATCATTCTTGTTTTATTAGCATTCAGTGCAAACAATCGTTCTCATTTTATTGTTATTGTTGCAGCTTTGTGTTCCATGAGAAGACTGAATTATATCGTAGACAGGAGAGGTAGTTAGCATTTTTATGCATTTGTGTGGTATTTGTGCTTTGGTCGATCTTTTGAATAAATACGATGGGGCCAACTTATTTTTTGCAGCTTAATCCTTTCTTCCTGTTCGTCATATTTCACTTCTCTTTACATGAAGAAATGGAAAAGGTTCTTTCCCCACAAGGAATTAATGCCACCGCCACGTTTTGAGGCAGAAGCTCTGTGTTGTCCAAACCTAAAAATTCTATGTGAATACTTGTCATGGAGACAAGCGGAATGTAAGTTAATTCTTCTTGCAAACATAATCACAACTTAACTCAGTTAAAACAAGTATGGATATGTCTGATTTCATCTCAAGTATCTTGAATGTATTAAGCTTCAAAGCTTGTATGGCTATAGATTCCACGCCGCTTTGTTTTTTTCTTTCACAATATCCTACTTCAGACTGGGCTGTTGCATCACAATGAAAATGTAAAGACATGAACTTATTCATTACATCTTAAGTTCAGGTCACACTGGCAACCAATACAACACATGCTTTTGGATGTTAGTGAAATCTGGAAGAAGTGAAAAGGAAGCTCACGAGACATTGAAGGTTTTTTTTCCCCTTTCATCATCTGTGCATTAAATATTTTCTCTTGGATCTGTGCATTAAATATTTTCTTTTGGTCTTGTTCACTTCCATGCCTGTCCATGTTCTTTAATGCTTCAATTTTCTCCTCAGGGGACATTATCAAAAGATAAAAACGAGTTGCTTTTTCAGCAATTTCAAATGAACTACAACAATGAACCTGCAATGTTTCGAAAGGGCTCATGTGTTTTCCGGCAAAAGGTACCTTTCTGCTGTTTTTTTTTTTTTTTGGAACATTTCACCAAAAATATTGTTTTTCATATGCTGTTGCGGTTGTTGCTTAACAAATTGTAGCAATGGAAGAAGCAACTTTTCCTTCAGTATAATGGAAAAAGTATTTTTTGGGTTTGATGGCATGTACATACTCCCTCCGTTTTCTTATTGATGACGTTCGGACAGGGTAGATTAGTTCATTCCTAGTTGAATCCATGGTCGGAAACGTCAACAATTGACGAATGGAGGTAGTATTTCATAGACTCTGATACTGTGCTGCAATTAAACTTGTCAGCTACGTAACGTTACTGATAAATCTATGTTGCTCCAATAAATTGTGTTGGCGCTGCTATTGGGCCAGAAAATTATTTTTGAAGTGTTTTCGCTTCCAGCTTCATTGTCATTTTAAGTGAGCATGTCGCGAATGTGTACAGGTGCCTGGCAGCGACAATGGCGTGACGATAAAACGGTGGGATGTGAAAGTGGACCACGTTGACATCGGAGCTGGGTTTTGGCAAAAGCACCCGTGGATCCTTGGTGAATGATTACACCTACGACCTAACCTGGCATTCCGGGTATCTCTACAGGAGTTCAACTTTAGCTCATTAGTTTTAAAAAATTGTCATTAGAATATCAAATAAAACAAAAAGGGTAGATTCCCCCAAACAGTGTATTGCTTCATTTGCTTGCATATGTTGTTCAAAGGTACAAAAAACATTTGTCGTTTCTTATCCGACCAACCCTTCGCACCGTCCTCGTTTTAGGTCTGACAATTGGGTTCAAAGTTCAAACGGGTTCTTTGTTGGGTTTAGAACTGGGCTGGCGTTCAGGCTTTGGACGGGTTGCAGTGACCTTCAATAGACAGCATGATGGGTTTGATTCGTTGTGACGATGGGTTTGAATGGGTTTCGTCTTTTCAGCTTTCCATGGGTCGAAACCAATGGCCCGTCGCCCATTGACTCGGCGGCTAGCGCTAGGTGGCGGCGGTGGTCACTGGTCGGCGGCAGCAGCCGCGCGGGGAAGCCAGAGGCAGCGGCCAGGTCTCCCCGCGAGCTTCCTGAATTTTTCCGCCGTGCCAAAATAATTCACCATGACTCTAAGGCATCATGTTTGACCGCTCGTCTTATTCAAATTATTTATACAATTTAGGAAATAAATAAATTATTATTAAAGTATCTCTAATAATAAACTAAGTCACATCAAAATGAATGATGTTTATATAAAAAATTTGAATAAGACGAGCGGTTAAACATGACATCTTAAAAGTCAACATGATAAATTATTTTGAGACGGAGGGAGTACAAATGGATGCTAAAGAAAAACATGAACTTGCCTTCTGTCATGCCGAGTTAGTTTTATGTCGCCGCAAGATGTTCAAATGGATGCTAAAGAAAAACATGAACTTGCCTTCAGTCATGCCGATCTAGTTTTATGTCGCCGCAAGATGTTCGAGCTAATGCTGCCAAGATTGTTTGATTGGCCATGCAGAACAAATCTCCTGATTTAGATTCTGCAAAAAAATTCTGCCCCGATGCTCTGTTTTGATCTCATCAGTTCGTCTACAACACTGTTGAATTATTGTTCCGTTCTAGAAAAAAGTTTCTTGGAGCACTGTATTGATTTGGCTAAATTGTTTGTACAAGACCGGTAGTGGTAGCCTTACAATTCTTTGTTTTAGTTTCTTATAGGCTGCAATGTTTTGGCTAAATAAATTGGCAACCGGTAGTGGTAGCCTTACAATTCTTTGTTTTAGTTTCTTATAGGCTGCAATGTTTTGGCTAAATAAATTGGCAACGTTTCAGATGCAAACCATCCCAACCCTCCCGTACAACGTATCTAAGTTCATCAAGATTTTTGTTCCAAAATTAATCATGAAATTACGTATTGATTTAACATAAAGAAAACATAAAGAAAAGGGACTATCAGATAATTTTGCCATTGTCAGACTAAAATGAATAGCAGCAACTAGTTTGGGCCTTACGAGAGGATATGTAGCATCAGCGTACAATTAAAATTGGAATTCACAAGTCCGAATTCACAAGTCCAACACGATGAAAATGACTGAAGGATTACATAAATCTAACTACTATAAAACTATGCAAAACAGTATCATATTCCCAAGGGAGCAGCACAGAGAGCATGCAGAGCACCGGGCGTAGAATGACCGTGCCCAAACAAGTCTAGCACCCGGGGAGTTTGCTGGTCCGCTTTGTAGTTCCCTTCTTTCCCACCACCTCCCTCTGTTCCAAGGATCTTCTCAGTCAAGGAGAAACCAAAAAGCTTACAGCTGCTTCGCCCGGCGCCCTGTCGACAGATCCAGGTTTGGCAATGCTTAGAGGAGCTGAGGTTTCAGTTGTGTCGAGAGGTTCGCTTCCATTTTCACTCACTCTTTGCTGTTGCGTGGATGTCCATGGTTCAGCTTGTCTCTGTATTACATAGTTGGTCACACCATCTAGCTCAGTATGTGGTACCATGGTTTGGTTAAACATAAGAACAGAAGAGGGCGAATTCACTTCTGTTGCTGGCAGATTAAACTGCTGGAGAGCATATCCTTGAGATGCAGATCTCTGCACATAATCAAATGTTCGAACCCTGCCATTCTGCGCGTCTGCGTGCCAGCGTTGAATGCAGATCTCATGAAGGAAGGGGCCACCTGAGACATTTCTTGACCTTGCAAGACCTCCGAGAATCGAACAGATTCACTGAAGCCTAGGGGCTGGTAAGTAAAACCAGTGGCATTTACCGGTCGAGGCCCACTCATTGCATCATTCATCTTGCAGTTCCCCACATCAGCAGAGAATCTCCTTCCATAAGAGCCCTGGGATCTTGGGGCATCAGATGAATGAGAGCATGCAGCACCATGAATCCTAGAGTGCACCAATTCTTGACCTTGCAAGACCTGGTGGAAACATTCAGTTTCCACAGAGTCTGGACGACCATTTCCATCTACATATTTCATGCAAATAGTTAAATGGACCTGACTAAAGGAACTTTTAGCTATGAAACTGTATTAGTTTCATGCTGTGGCACCTACCTAGAATTGGGGCGTCCAAATTGCCTTGGGGAAAGCACAACTTTGTTCGTTTCGAAACAGAAGATGAAAGACAATAAGAAACTGAAACTGAGCTGCCAACTCTCTCAATGTCCCATGGAGATACTCTATTCTGGTGGCTGCCCTTAGCATCACCATCCCACTTTACCTGTAAATCATGCAAACAGATGAGAACAAGGGAAGTTAAGTACCCTCATGCCATTAAGTGTAAATAAGTACTAACTCAATTATACTAGATCCATTTCTATTATATTGCATAGGAGGTTAGATTATAAAAAAGAACTTAGAATCATTGACACCTTCATCTCACCATATTTTTGCATAGTTGTGTGCAGTTGTGCACCATATTATTTGGGTACACAACCACTCTAGGACACTTTTCTCCCCAACATATATATATCCAGCTTAGGTTCAACCTTAATGATGATCCTACTTCCACCCAAAAAATCAGCAAATTTGAAGACCAAAGTTTACCAACTTGTTGAGGTTCATTGCTAGTCAGATCAAATTCAGTGGGTTAATATGACTTATTAGAAGGTATCTGTAGTACACCACGATTAAGAACGAGAGGAAAATCTGGCTATGGCTCATTGGTGAGGAAAACCAGGACATGTAAAATGCATACCAGGAGAGATTTCCATTTTGATCCAGGCCAGCGTATGGGATCAACTTCACTAATATCTGAGATCAATCCAAATGACCTACAAAAATAGAAGATAGTTCAAGATAGTGTTGTATATGGAAAAATAATTTCCAATGTTAAAAAGAATGTAGACCTCTCGTTAGTATCTTCATTCTCACAGCCAACTTTAAATCTGGTTCCAGTTGAAAAAGGATAGTTCAAGCTCTTGAAGAACTTGCCATACGGCACAATAAATTCTGATGCACCAATCCTGTTTAAGGATAAAACACTGAAATTAGTTAAGTAAAACTATACCAATACTCGAAGTAAGACATTGGTTTTTGGAGGTTGAATGTTCCTTGAAATTTACAAATGTGCATTCACACAATATAAATACAGCAATAATCCAAAGCATGCCAGGCATCACTAGATGACACTGGAGGTGCAGAGATCCAAATTTTGAAGACTACTTAACTGGACTACCCAATAAATTTTCTGTGAGTGAATTTTTTTTTTTTTTTGGAGAATTATGAACTTGCAAAGAGCTGGCTGTATCTTCCCTTGTGCACTTAACAGTGACTAACTAGTAACTTGAATCTAATGAACCTACTGCACCAGTAAACAGACCTTGGGTTGAAACAGATGTGAAATATACTTCTGTTGTCCAAAGAACTGGCCACAGCAGACAGCATATGTAGCTTCGAATCAGTACAGTTGACAGCTTCAAATAGTTCTTCATTTTTCAGTTGAACTGCTCTCCTCACGCCCAATCTTAGCTCACCATCATTACCTCTGTATGTCAAAAAAGAACGAACACAAATGAGAACTGGAAACCACTGAAGTTGGTAAGTATAGCACATTGCCAACATGCTTACCTAAGAAATAAGACTGCATCCCCTGAGACTAGTTTCTTCTTATTGATAAATGAACTCCATCCAGTTGTCAGAAGATGCCTACGAGGTTGACCTGAAAATGAAGAAAAAAAAATTAGCTCTAATCTAACAACCTTTAGCGCTAATCTAACCCTTTGGGCCTTGTGTTTTGCCCCAAGTTCTGACAAGCATTGACAGATAACAGGGACAGGTGGAACAATTATGAAATTTAGCACACCATCAGAAACGAGATGGAAAATGCTTCCACATGAACCATCAAATGATTCCCTACTTAATTGGTAGTGACTTCTAATTACTAATTAATACTCTTCCCAATTTTCCTTTCTTACTTTACTAACCCAACAAATTCCTTTCTCCAAATCAAAACAATAGGAAAGACTCCTACAGTGCATACACCAGTGATCTAACCAATAGAATACTTACCACAAGAAAATGAACTCTTACATTAGACACTTAAGACACATTTAGTCCAACTGATGCCGACCCAATTTCATCAGCTCAGGCCCAAAGCATTTGACAAGCATAACACAATGTTCCTTGGGGAAAACTAGTGCACATTCACTTTCCATATGAAACATGAGGAAGCATACACTTTATAGATGTTGCATTAGCAATTATAAACTCATGCAAATTAGACCTTCAATCAAGGAGTACCTCTATAGATATGTCGGAACCTCCATTCCATGCCATGCAAATCCTTGGCAATAAGCTCTTGGGAAGGCCTAAGCTGCTCATAGTCCTAGAAGGGAAAAAAATGAAACAGGAACTGGTTAGAGCAGCATTTCAACCTAATTTGGGATTAAGAGCAAACTGAAGTCTGTTCCATGTGCATCACCAATGGTGGAAAGCAGTCCTCTGCAGCCCGCCGAGGAACAGAGAATCCCCCATGTGTGCTTGTATCAGAAGCTGTGAGTGTCTTGCAGAACATGTGCGATGTGAGCTTCTTTTCTCCATCACCCTCCTCTTTCTCACCATTCTTCTCGTCAGTTTCACCATCGTGGATGTTTCTGCCAAACATCTGGGTCCAAATAAACAACGCGTTTAGAGACCTATGGGAGAGACTTTTCTTGTTTCCAAGAATCATATTTCATCCATTTCCCTTTAAAATGAGGTGCCAAAAATAAGCTAGTATGATCTAGTTATATTATCCTAGTAGTATAATACTAGCAAGCAACTAGTACTAACACCAAGGACGAAGCAATGACTCCAAACTCCTAACAGCAAGGACGAAGCAATGACTCAAGTTATTATAACATACTGTGGTACCCATAAGGAAAGAACAGGACTATTCATGCAATATAAACAAGGTGACTGATATCAATTATCAAGTCTGCAAAGTTTAACCATCAAGTCTGCAAAGTTTAACCAAGCATTAATAAGGAAAACAGGAAAAAGACTGAAAAAGCAATGACAAGGTAGTGTGGTTAACGACGCCTAAGCCTAGCAAAGTACTCCGTAGTAAAGTACTTGATTCCAAGCCAATCATTTCGAAAAGTTCGAAACTGACCGAGTCCTCCATGTTTCATTTCATTGCCAAAAATATACTCTAGTGATATCGAGCTGCAGTGCACTGCCAAAATGTGCAAACAACTGAAGATAAAACGCTGAAACAGGGACAAGTCAATGGAACATACAGATACCATATCCATATCCAACATCCCCTGTTGAAATCAATCAAACAATTTGGCCAAAACCACAGCGCACCCTACCGAGAGTTGTTAGAAGAAGGGATTGAAGCGTGACACTCACCTTATCCTCCGCCACAAGCGCAAGCCGCGCGTACACCTCGTCCGTCGCCGCATCCGCCTGCACGAAGCACGCACACGCACCGGCGTCAGAAACCAAACCAAACTCACCAGTCGGGGAGCAGCACGACACAAGGTGGGACCAAACTCACGCGCAGCTCGACATCAACGACGCGACACACCACGTGCGGCGGCACGCGCGCCGCCACCCGCACCGGCACCTCCCCGCCGTCGCTGCCGCCCGCCGCGAGGTGCGCCTGAGGCAGGTACACCACGGCGCTGCCCCGCCGCGGCAGCGCCCACCCCAGCCCCCGCGCACGCGTGCCACAGCTCCGCGCACACCGCGCCCAACGCCGGCTCGTCCTCCTCCACCGTGTTGAGATCAATCCCCATCTCTCTCCCTCCCGCCTACTACTGGGCCCGTTAATGGCAAGAAGGCAGGCAGCAGCAAGCTCCGAAGCGAAGAAGCGGACGGCGTACGAACAGGTGAGGAAGGCGATAGCGATAGAGGCGGGGCAGTTAAATCGGCGGAGGCGGCAGTGGCATTAATGCGCTTGTCCCCCGGAGGCGCCGCTCCCGCCGAGGCTGGTCCGGGCCAGGGGTGGGCAGTGCCATGCCATGCCAGTCCCCGTCCCCCACGCCCCACGCCCCTGCGCCAGAGCCAGCCAGAGCGCACCACCACCGCAGCGGCTTCGATGCGTGCGGGCCGCGGTTCCTGTTCCCGCCACGCCCGCCCGCTGCGGCGGCAGCAGCACGGCAGTCAGTGGCCGTGGCGACTTTATGGTGGGGGCCGTGGCCGATGCCGATGCCGACGGGGCCACCGGGCTCGGTTCCGGGTGGTTTTGGTGGGGTTTCTCGGGCGCCGCGGCATCACGCGCTGGTGCCGTGCCGTAACGGCCGCGGGACGGGACACTGTTCCCGCACAGGAGGCCCGGCCCCGGTCTCGTCTCGCCGCCTCGGGTGTCGGGACCAGATAGAAATCCAAGAAAAGGTGGCTTTTCCTTCCGCGTTCGCTCGTCTGCGATTCTTGTTTGGTGCTTTTGCGGTGTTGTTTGTGTGCTGTTGTGCCTGTGCTATGTGCTGCTTTCGCGAACACGGACGGCCCGGGCGGGCGGCAGCGTCGCGCTCCGGAAAGGCCAAAAAGGAGGTGCTTCGTTTTTTCCATTGAGCAATGGGCAGATTTGCCTTTATATTTTTTTTCCATTGAGCGATGGGTAGATTTGCTTTTGGCAAATGGAATCTATTGTTTGTCTTTTTTGCCCGAGAGAACACAACTGCGCAATCCCGTTGTGGAGTAAGTTACTTGTCTTTCATGTACGGGAACGACTGGATGATGAAGAGAGTGACTTGAACGTCGTCAGTTTCAGTTAAGGCACTATTTGTGTGGTTTCATTTGAGTTTCATTTATATTAAATAAATTGTCACATAAGCATATTTAATGACATATTTTTAGAAAGAAATGAGTTTCATATGAAACTTTAGAATGAAATTTTACATTGAGAGCATGTTCATCCAAGTTTCATTTTATCTTGTAGTCTTGAAAACAAGGCAAAATGAAACTCTCTATGAGTTAAGTGGGATTAACGTTGTCTTGACTCAAAATATATGTTGTCGGCTCGACGCTATATAATTTTTTTTTAGAATTTCGGGGGCACAACCCTAGACCATATCAACGTTTACGTTCCGACAAAGGAGGGTACCACCCCTCTAAACAATTCCAGGAGCTTTTTATAAAAAAAAAAAAAAAAAAAAAAACAACACCTGATGGTGAGGAACTTCGACTAAAATCTGACCCAAACAAACCCAACGAACCAAAAACTGGAGACAACACTCCACCTCGACACGGTTTACATCTAGGGATGCAAAGAAAAACTAGACTTATTTGCCAAAAACCAAACATCTTCCATCTCCATCTTGTGAATCCCATCAAAGTTGCATCACCTGGTTCATATTGTTCTTTGAGGTCTTCCAAGCCATCCAGTCGGCTTCTTTCACCTCTATTCCAGCCATGAGACTTGAACAACTTTTTTTCTTGATCAAGGCAAATTTTGCAACAATACCTCCCTCTTCTTCACGGGGCACAAAATATCCCATTTTTTTTTTATTGTCTTGAGACCCGATGAAGAAGTATATCCATACTCCTCCATAGGCTTCTCCTCGAAAGCATAGATCATTCATAACTTTCCATAAGCACCAAAAATGCCGGTAACAATATTGATCACTCCATTGCGTTTATTACTCAACCAATAGTTACCGGTAGAATCTAAAGACTCAACTACACTAATTTCTAAGACTCTAGACGAACAGTCCACATCTAGTTGCCACAACACAATCAAAGAATAAATGATGTATAGATTCAGATTCATTAAAAAGGATAGGTAGGGTCTTTTTACTTTCCTTCTCTTCCCCAGATTATCTCTAGTTAGGACCTTATTTTTACCAACAAGCCAAAGAAAAAAAGAATGAACATGGGGGACTTTTAATGTCCGAAAGGTCCCTTGTGGTTTTTGGTAATTGAGTGTCAACATTAGGTGAACTAATATGTGTGATTGAGATAATACATAGGAGATTAGTTCACGTGTGGTGACGCAATGAAGGAGCTTTATTGATATGAAACATGACATGGAGTCATGTGACCAAGGTGGTGAAGATCAAGACAAGGCTTGGCTTGATGGACCGGTTGCAAGTGTGAAGGGCAAGTCGAGGCGATCTGGACCATCTTGAAAGCTTGGGCAAGACTTGGCCCATCAAGTGAGGTCAAGATCGATGGACCAATGGTGTCACGTGATGATATGAAGTGGATCATATCATTTGATGATCGTTTGGTGCGTGTGTTGCATCGGCACTTGGAGATGGAGCCAAGGCAAAGGTATAACCTATAGGGCATTTCATTTCACGGTCATTGGAGCTTAGAGAAGTATATGACCTTTTAGGATAGATGGCTATTATCAAGAGGGGCAAACTTGTTTGCATATCGGTCATCTAGTGCCACTTGAACTAACTTTTGTGTTAGGATCGAGTGGCGTGCTAAGTGCTAACCCGCCTTTGAAATGATTGTGAAAATGCTAACACACATGCACATGGTGATGTACACTTGGTGGTGTTGGCACATTTACAAAGGCGGGCGGTTTGATTCGGCGCTTTCGAGAAAATGAGATGCATATTTTCTATTGCGCCTGATGCATCAAAACATGCTATTCCTCAAGTTTGGTATACTTGTTGGATAGCATGTCGAAGCAAAGAGTCTCGCAGAAAAAGGGTGACCCGAAAATCCCGGCCGGACGCGGGCCGGCACGAAGAAGTATTTTTGGGATTTTAGCCATCGACCTTGACCTTCGGTGCTTTCGACCGGAACCGATGACCGAACGCGTGGAGGAGCTTTGTCGGTCCAGAACCATCACGACCGACTCACCGGTGAGTCCGGCCTCATCCGATCGGCCACTTTCCTCCCAAGGCTTGGGGGCTATTTATACACCACATACCCGACCTTGTTGGTCGAGCACACTTGGGCCTTGGTGGCTTGTGTTGTGGTGCTTGAGAGCCCTCCCACTCACTTGTGATTGATAGAGTTCATCCAAATCAAAGTGAGGAGTGATTCTAGTGCATTCGCGTTGAGAGATCGCGTTCTGTGGCACTAGGTGATCGTGTTGCAAGCCGGTGTGCTTGTTGCTCTTGGAGGTTGCCACCTCCTAGACGGCAATGGCAAGAGACTTCGTGAAACACGCAATGGAGATTGTGCGGTGTCCAAGGAGGATTTGTGAGAGGTTCGGGCTCACCTACACTACTAGAGCATGTAATGGTGAGTACCTCCCTTTGTGCGTGTGGTGTCTTGCGGTGCCTTGAGAGGCTCACTTGAGAGTGGTGTCTTGCGGTGCCTTGCGGGGCATGCCTTGAGGGGCAAGTGATCGGAGAATCACACCAAGAACCATCTAGGTGAAACACCAAAGGAACCACCCAAGGTGTTGGTCGACAAACGAGGAGTAGGGGAAGTTGGCAAGCTTCCCGATACCTCGATAAAAATCACCGGTGTCAACTTGTCTACTCTTCTCGGTGGTTTGCATTCTCCAAATCACAAGCTTCGTATTTACATTAATATATACCTTGTGCTTGTGCTTGTGGAGTAGCTCTTGCAATTACTAGCTTGTGTAGCTTATTAGTTACTTTGCTTAGTTTGTGTAGCTAAGTAATTTGAGCCTTTGGGTTAGGCGTGTGTCGCCTTGTCCTTAGTGCATCTAGTGAGCTTAGGATTGGCTTTGTGCTTTTGCTCATTAGAATTGTGTAGGAGCTCCCCTTGTTTGAAGTACTAGTGCATAGGTTTGTGTGACCTTGCAATAAAAACGGTTAGGAGCTTAAGCTAGGCTTATTACCTCATTTGCTTTGTGTAGGATCTTTTATGAGGTAATTTAGAGTCATAGCTAGAGGGGTGAAGTCTTGGCTAAGCGAATAGTTTCAATTCCGCATTATATTTGTTTAGCCTATTTTAGAAAGGACTATTCACCCCCCCTCTACTCCCCATCTCGACCCTTCAATGTCCCAAATGGAATGAACTAGGATAGACCTAATGCCTCTATCATTGACAATTTTATAAAGGGACCGCACAAAATAGCACCGGAGGAGTTGAATTGTCAAATCATGGCATCTTCTTCATGATAGAAGCTGGTAGTGGAGGCCAGTTGACAAACTTACTTCCACTTCTTTGGAACATGGCTTCATTTGTTGTTCTAGTAAAAGTGCACTTAAGGTTAATCCCATCCCAAAGACTTGCCACATACTTGTTTTTCTCATTTTACATATATATAAAGATCCCAAAATTGGATAGCTAAACTAGAGAAGCCTAACCAATATATTATCCTTCTAGAATTTTACTTTTTGTCCATTCCCTATATGTCATCTATATCCCAATTTGGCTGCCTGAGCTGCCCACATGAAACTTCAAGAAAGGAGAGGCCCCAACCTGCTTTTTAGTATGTAGTATATTCAAATTGTCGCTCTATATCTATGATCAATGAGCTCTCTCTAGAGTTTGCCCTCATCTTTCATATATCTCTTGAGCCATAAAGTAAGGAGACATATGTTTAAGTCTCTCAAATTGGGAAGGCCAAAGCCACCTAGATTTTTAGCCATAGCTACTAATTCCCGGTTGCTAAATGGTATTTATGAGCATTCTCTAAGACATTGCAGGCAATTACTCAAATGTGTGTTGAGAATCTTGATGCCCATTCTAAAAATTTTAGAAAGGAGAGAAGATAAATGGGTATACTAGCTAAGCAAGATCGAATTAGGAGAGCTCTAGCGACTAAGGACAACAGCTTTCCCTCTCCAACCAAAGCAATTTTAGAAAGGAGTTTGACAACTAATGTTTGTAAATCTTCTCTAGTTAATTTCTCATAATGTAGATAAATAGGTATACTAACTCTCTTCCTCATCTAAGTTTAGAGGAATGATCTCACTTTTATGGAAATTGACTCTCATACCCGAAAGTTGCTCAAACCACATAATGACTTGTTTTAAATTTAACAAATGATTTGGATCAAAGACTACTAAATAAGATTGTATCATCTACATATTGCACCTCTCGCTAGCAAAATTTTATCTAACCTTCTTGAGAAAGCACCTCCTACTAGGTTGAAAAGAAGAGGGAGAGGGGATCTCCTTGTCTCTAACCTTTGCCAGTTTGAAATAGGAATTATCCTCTCCATTAACTATGACACCAAGAGAGCCTTCCATAACTAGCTTTTAATCCTAGATATCCAAGTGTTGGAAAATGAGAAACTCCCAACTAATTTTATCATAAGCGTTTTCATAATCTAATTGTAAATTGATACTCTTGTCTTTAGATTTACAAAGACTATGAACAATCTCATGAGCTACTACCACACTTTCCAATATGAATGCACTTTAATTGGTAGCCACCAATCTTTGTGCCACTACACCTAACCTATTGGTGAGTAGCTTGGAAAACATTCTAAAACTACGAGCCTGTTTGGTTGGGAGTCAGTCATTCACCACGCCACACTCACGGCGCCACAACAAGTCGGCTCTGTTTGGGCGGGCGACAAAGGTTAGGCGACCATAGCATTTGCTTGTCTTCTAGTGCTTTCGGATGCTTGTTTTCTAGTGATTAATGGTCACGGCGCGGTGTGGCGAGTGTGTGGCGAGTGTGGCCGCCATGGCGGGCGTCGGCGGTGAGATGCTCATCCAAACAGCCCATACTCCCTCCATCCCATCGAGTTTGTCACTTTTTGGATTTTGTGTCATCTTTTTTTCGATGATTCATCTTATTCAAAAATTTTGCACAAATATAATTTATTTTGTTATGACTTATTTTATCAATAAAATACTTGAATATTGATTAATTTATTTTATTATTTGTATAAATATTTTGAATGAGATGGATGGTCAAACAAAAAGTTAAAAAGTCAAAAACGATAAGCTTCATGGAACGTAGGGAGTACAATTTAACAAACTAATAGTTTTTTGAATTGTTTCATGCATGCCTCATCTACTTTTGGAACTAATGTTAAATCACGGCAAAGTTAAGCCTGGAGATCCTTCAAAGAAAAGAAAGAAAGAAATCTTTAAAAGTAGCTAAAGGGTCGACGGTTTTCGGAACCTCAAATCGAACCCAGAGCATGGAACAAGGACGCGCCGGGACGACCAACAGCCGGAACAGGTCACGCCCCCACCTGGCCTGGCCACCTGGTGTTCGTTTTCCGGGCCGAGAAGGGGAGAGCCCGATACAGCCGACGGAGTTGCACAGTCGGAGTAGATTCCTCCTGCTTTTTCTCATACAGCAGAGTGTTCCGAGGACCTTTTATCCGGTGAGACTCCCTGCAAGGGCAGCCACCCCACGTCACCGATTTTTTTCAAAAAAACCTTATCTTTTTAGCAAATCACGTCGCGGTCTAGAAAATTCTCAGTAAACAGTAATTCCGTTTTGACGTTTTACCTTTTATCCCCCGAGGACCTTTTACTGTATTACCCGATCTCCTACACCCGAAGAAGGAAAAATTCCGAATTCGTGGTAGTTTTGCGTTTACCCGCCCGGATGTAATTTTTACGGAAAACCCCTATCTCAGCTACCAAATATATACTACGTTCGGGTTCGGGCAAAAAAACCTCCGGCCTCTCTCCTCCCCGTCGATCTCTCCTCTCCCCCGTCCTCCCAACCCGGGCAGGGCGACGACGGCGGAGGCGCGCCGGCCGCCCCCTCCACCTCCCCCATCGCCTAAAGGGGAGTGCAGGCGGCCGGCGGCCGGCCAGCGCGGTGGTGGTGCGGCGCGGCGCGGCGGCGGCGCAGCGGTGCGGCGGCCAGCGCGGGCGGAGCGGCCGGCGGCGGGCGGTGCGGCGGCGCGGCTGGCGGACGGCGCCGGGCCCCTCTCCTGGCTCTCTCTCGGGCTCCTCTCCGCGCTGCTCCCTCGCAGGTGACGCCCACCATTTGCCCTAGGGTTAGGGTTAGATCCCTTCCCGTTCCCCTTCGATCTGAAGGAGGAGTAAAACTGATGCAGCAGTTCATCGTGCTCAGATCAGGGCTAGGCCGGTCGAGCAAGAACTAGAAGTGTCCATGGATACGCCATCGGCCACATCCACCGGCCACAGGTAGATGGCATGGCAGATGTATCCATCCACCAATTATTGGTTGGTTTGAACTCTTCTCCTCTCCTACTCTTCCAGCTTGTGCTTGATGCTGTCTTTTTGCTAGAATTAGGACGGGCAGCGGCAGACGCAGGACTAGGACCAGCCGGCCGGCCATTATGCTCCTGATTAATTAAAGCGTATGCACTGCTCCTGGCAGCCCTCTGTTTCTTTTGTGTTTGGGCATCCAGGAGAAGATGGAGAACCCATGAATGAATTCCCGTTTTTATCTGTAGTTCATCTGAATCTGAATTAGAACAGTTTTTTATCTGTGAAGCTGAATTAGATCAGATGGGAGTGCTACCTTCATGACTTCCCGTTCTGTTGAATGATGATGCTACTGATTTGTTTACGAGACGAGACATATCACCTTCCTACTCTTTTTTTTTTTTGAAAGAAAATTTTGTTTTCTACTCTTGATTGATTGGTTGACCCAAAGAACGTTCCATGACTTCATCATTATTTATTTAAGTATTCATGCAGCCTGGAAGTACATACGTTTGCTCTTGTATTTTTTGGTTACTCGAAAGTGCATTAATCCTCTCATTACAGAGCTAAAAAAATATGGTAGTTAGGCCCTTTGCTTGCTTCAAGCTGCATGCAGGTTATGTGTTCCTCTTGCCTTTTTTTTTTCCTTTTGTACCCATGCTTGTGCTTTTATTGAAGATTATTATTGTCTTTGAGTAGGGTTTCCATGTGGAAGGCACTCATATGTTCAAAAATGAAACTGCAGTGCCATGTCTTAAGCTACATTGTTTTATGGTTTTTTCCTTTACACATGTATTTCCATTAGGTGGTCCAAGTTTAATTAACAAAGGTGGTCCAAGTTTAATTAACAAATAAAACCATTAGTTCATATGGTTGTCTTGTCCACAGTGCACATGATTAGCTTTAGTATTCTTCCTATCTGAACATTCTTTTATAGAAGCATCTATGAATTTTAATCTGGAAATATTTCCTACCTGCCAATAGAATTACTAATTTAGTCTAGATTGTTATATACGACTATAATTGATTTGTATTGTGCAGTGAGAGGACCTGCTACTCTAGCACACACCATGTGCTTGTCATGTTGCCTTGCTTCTGTGAACCTCCTTGCTTCCTAAATATGATAGACACCTGACCAATGGATTTCTAAGGCAAGGGGAAACCATATAGCTCCTCTGCATGTCCTAAGGCCTTTTTACACACAAGTTAGCTTATATCCAATTTGAGAAATTGTTGATTCATTCTCTTAGGTACTTATAAGAATGTTGTGAGGCCCCACTTCCTTTTCAAAGGTTTATTTGGCTATTGTCTACTTACCTTTCTATTTCATTTATTTTTTTCTGTTATCTTTCTTTAGAACAAACAAACCCTCCAGGTTTACATCACCCATTTGGGAAAGTTAGGTCCTACTGCTAATTGGAGGTATTGGATATTTGTTGTTCACTAATGTCCACCACTATCAGTTACCAAAAAAAATTTGCAAATGTCAATGGTCAATGCCTGAACAGGTTCATATATTCCTTTTGAAACAAAGAGCAGGTTCATATATTGCTCTATATCTCTTTGTTAGCAGGATACAAAGTGATACTGTTGTTTTTAAGTGCTTTTGTCTCATCTAATTACCAGTTTCCACTTATGCCAGGTTATCATATACCAACGGATGCTTAAACTTTGCTATTGTAACTGCCTGTCTTAGTGGAGGCGTCATAGTTAGTCTTAGGAGATCGTCAAAAGAGGAGGGGAACAGGTAGACTGATGCAACAGCACATGCAGGTAAGAAGAATGGATCAGCTTGCATCTTCTTTGCCAGTTCATGTTTGTTGAATTCTTCTATACACCTGTCATTCCTTATACTAAGATGAAAACTGAGGTGGGCAAAAAACACAGCTTCCAACTGAAGGCTACATAAACATGCAACTTATCACCTACTTACATTTCCATCTGATGGCTACTTAAATATTTAGGCTTTAGGTTTCATTGTCTAGATCAACCATCTTTTTGTTTAGGATGACACAAATTACCATGTCACTGAAATAGGTGCTGCCAAATCAATATTCAACATCCTACAAAGTTCTGTTAGCAGCCAGGATTTCCTGCTTCCACTATTGTTCAGGTTTGCACACTGGTTTTGCTCCCCTTCATATTTTTGTGCCCATTGTTCCAGCCCCAATCTATGACCGTCTAAGATAGATGACCGTAGAATTAGTCCCTGGATTTGTTGTGCTTATTTATTCAGATAAATACGCATACAAGTGATCCTACCTTGTCCAAAAAGTATAGACTGCTACACATAACGTATTGTATTATCGAAGTTTATCTATCGAACCTGTTTGATACAAGCCACATGCATGGCCTCTCTGTGGTATGATATAAACTTTTTCCTTAGTGTAGTCATGGTTTGAACTTGCATCACTTTTCTTCCTTCAAGAGTTCTAGCTATAACCCCTGCTCCCATCATCCTTAATGGTAAATAAGTATTGCAATATGTAGACCTCCGTTGTTTATGTTTTAGACCATCATAGTTCCTATGAAATACTAGAGGGAGCTCCACCATTAAAGTTTTGTATCTTATTTGTTACTAAACATCTCCTTTTCTATCAAAATTAATAAATCCTAATGACCTATAGTTATGTGCAGCCCTAAAATCTGTAACCAATTTCATTTTGCATTGCTTTTGTGGGGGTTTATTACAGCTGTATTTTTTTTTACAGGTTGAAGTCTGATGCAGCTTTTGTTATGTCTACTTGCTGTCAAAGCACTAATCAGCATGCCAGGTTTCATAATAGTTCTGTTAACAGCCAGGATTTCATGTTTCTGCTTTTGTTTAGGTCAGCAGCTCATGCTTTCACACTCCCTCATATTTTTTGTCCTTTATTCTAGCCTCAATAAATAATTGCAAACTTAGTTTCCAGATTTGCAGTACTTGCTTATTCAGATAAGTTTTAGAGCTCCATTCTGTTCTTTCATTTATTGCTATTGAGTTCACTTTTGTTTGCCTATCCATGGCGCAGCTACAAAAACAACCACATGCTTACCTTAATTTGTGCTACCAGAATATTGTTTTGTTCCGTTTAATGTACTCTTTAAATCGGATGTCATTATTATAAGAACATAACAAAATGATGGAGAGAGCAATACTAAATTTGGCATGCACATTCATTGTAAATTTCCTTCTTTTTTTTCTCTCCATGGCGCACTCAATAGGTTTGTATCATAGAGCTTCTCTCAATTTTGGACATATTTTTCCTTGCTTTGGTCCTTTATTTTTCCCCGGATTGGACCACACTGTTATTTACAGTTGGATTTTTGTTTCTGTTGTAACACTGTTATTTAGCCTATGAAGCATAAATACCCTACAACTCCTCTACAGTACGTTGTGTGTTCTTCAGTACCCATGATATGATGCAGGCATGCACCGTTTTTTGTAATTTGATGTTCCTGTGGTCTTCTGTCTTCCTTTGCGACTTTGTCCTAAACATTGTTATGCAATCAACTGAATAAAAGCAAGTTATTTTAGTGCTATGGCGTTTTTATCTGTAGTTTCTCCCTGATCTTGCACCATGAATGTAAGAGTTGGATTTAGTTCTGCCACTGAAAGAGTTCTCAGATCTCCAGGAAGTAGATCATTTATGAGTGTCTTTGACTTCAATATGCATGCCGTGTAAGCTCTGATTCAGGATACGTCAGCTCACGTTCCCTTTTCTCTTTCACTTCAATATTGTAATCTGGCTCACCTATTTTTATTAGGACCACGATGATGTCTAAGGCTCTACTTAGCCAAGTAACAGATTCACATACTAGGTTTAAATTACTATGCTATGCTCGGTTTTATTTGACTGCTAACTTTTTATAGTGGTCAAATTGAAATGAGGAACATGCTTGCCCCCCTTTGTTAGATGGCTCGGCTATAAGGTGGAAACCTCCCTTTGCCAGAAATTTGAGCAAGTAGTTTCTATGAGGCGGTGAGTATCATATTCTACAGTTTTTTTTCCTCCTTGGACAATCGTACTTAGGCTACAAAATCTGTTGGCTACTTTGTACCAATATAAACATTTTATTTGTACTTCCAATCTCATTTTCCATCACCTAATCTGTTGGCTACTATGTTTGTGGTGCCCTTTGACTGAAAAAAAGAAAGGATTTGTCTCTGATTTCAAAGTTATTTATATTAAATAGCCTGCCTTCCCAACCTTTTAGGTTTTCTCTGGTTCAGAGATTGTGCTTGATTGCCATTTATACCTGATTTAATAGTTTGTTTGAGCTATATGTTATACAGAAATTCATGTGACTTTGAAAGATCTGATGAATTCCTTCGTAAACTTCACTTTGGATTGAAAAATTCCTCTAATAAAAATACTACTGCTCTAATTAATTTTTATTCTCTGCAGAGGATGTTGCATACTGTCTTTTTGTCTCCAACTTTATCCAGAATGCTGAGGACAGTGGACCTAAGGGACTCATGCATGGGGTGTGTTTAGATTCCAAAAGTTTGAGCAAAATTTTTGGACAGATGGGATATGTATGTCATGTCCACATCGCATAATCGTAACACGTTTCGTTTGTTAGTGGTAAATATTATCCTACCATGGCGTGAGGCTCAAAAAGAATCGCCTCAATGAATGTACATCTAAACTGTGTAATTAGTTTATTTTTTTACCTATATTTCGTACTCAATAAATATGCCGGCATTTTGATGTGATGGAGAATCTTCTTTTTGCATAGTGAAATTTGAGGAGAAATCTGGGATCTAAACACACCCATGGTGGGAAATGCCTGCAGAGCTCACACAGGCCTATTTGCAACATTTTCTACAAAGCATTGCTACAGGCCTATGTAATAATTTTTTTTGTAATGCTCTCCTCCGTATATATGTCCATGAATTTATGTCATATGTACTATGCTATTGTTATTTTTTTACAATCCATACGTTGACCATGCTTCTCTACAACCTTTGGGCCATTCTTTTTTTTTTTTATACTGAATTTTGGGTCATTGTATTTTTATATACATCATCTAGAACCACCTTCCAATTGGGTGCGCAGAGGCGCGCCAATCTACTTTCATCCACTTTCATATTGGCGCGCAAAGGCACGCCATCCTACTAGTTTAACCGAAACAGGCAATTAGCCCTCGGTCTAGGAGTACTAGCCATGCGCACCCGGCGTCTGCGTCTGGCATGGAACACGGCGACCCGACCGCAAACTCGTCTTCTGCGCCGCCGCCGTCGCCCCAGCACGGCGCCGGCGCATCAAGCGAGCGAGCGAGCACAACGGCCAACGCGATGCTGTTCAAGGAAAGACCACAAAGAAGCGGCAGCGACTCCAACTCCGTCGCGTCGCTTTTGTGGCGACCGTGCAGTCAGCCGTTGCCGGTCCGCCTGCCCGCGCCTGTGCCACGGCCGGGCCAGCAGCCGAGCAGCGGCTCGCCCGGGGGCGCGCGTTCGATCCCCTGTCACAGCGGCTCGAAAAAAAAAACCTTTGGGTGTGTTTAGCACCCAAAAATTTGGTGCAAAATTTTGGATGGATGTGACTCAGAAGACGTTTCGTTTGTTAGTGGTAAATATTATTCTACCACGCGTAATTCAGCCAAAAAGAATCGCTCTCGCAATGATATATCTAAAACTGTATAATTAGTTTAATTTTTTTACCTATATTTCGTCTCCCGGCGACCGGATGTGATGGGGAATCTTCTTTCGTAGTGGAATTTGGGAGGAATTTAGGGTGCTAAACACACCCCCGTGTGGGCGGCGAGGCGATTTCCTTTCTGGTGGGGCGCGTCGCGTCAGACGACATGATGGCACCCCGCAGCAGGGAGGGAGGCCGGCCAGCCGCGCGGCTTTCACGGGGGCGGTGTCTGTCGCCCGCCCACCCGGCGCCCCCTTGTTGTTGCTCTCTGCTTTTTCCCGGAGTGCGCGCTGCGCTGCGTGCGTCCAGAGCGAGCCGTCTTTGCTCGGCCCTGACCTCTGCACTTCTTGTCTCCCGTCTCCTCCTCTGCTCGGCTGCGCCACGCCTGCGCCCCTGCGCGCCGTTCACGTGGCGTGGCCCGCCCGTGATACGACCGCTTTTACTTGGGCCAGGCAGGCCATTGCCCGTTGGGCCTCTCGACTGGCGGCTGCCACTGCCGCGCTCCTGTCCACCGGTCAATGCAACAGTGAACCTGCTTCGGTGACCGTGACTGATACTGTAGTCGTGCTCAGTGATGTGACACTTGTGAAGTGCCCGTCGGTGGATGCTGGGGCCGCCGGGTGAGTCCCGTCCCAGAGGGGAGCTCGGGAGTTCCTGGCCTACTGCTCTCCGGGAGCTCTTTGACGCCGGTTGAAGTTTGGATTAGAGCAAGCTAATAGTACGGCTAGTTCGCTGGAGGTTTTTATAACCCTTCTCTGGTCTGGTACTTTCTAACTCTAACTCTAACCCTGAAGTAACTCTAACCCATGTATAACCCAGTTTGGATGGCGGGGTTAGAGCGGGGTTAAAAACACTTTTCCAATCACTTTTCGGGTTGGTGGCCTCTACCAAAGTAAATCTTAAATATCACCCCCTCGGGGTTACTTTTTTGGTGGGTTAGGCAAAAATAACCCAATCTAACCCATGTGTTTGGATGCTTTTGGGTTATTTGGGCAAAAAATAACCCAATCTAACTCCCTAACTCCTGGCATCCAAACAAGGCCTATATACTCCATGGTTCCTAAAAATCACCGAGGCAGGATCCCTATCTAGTACAGATTATGTATTCTGAATATTAATATTTTAATACATGAAGTGGCTATAAAAATTTAAAAATAACTTTTCGAGTTTGTTCGGCAACCCTTTTTCTCGGCTTGTTTCGGGCTTATTTTTTTTTCTCTCACACAATACTATTAAATCGGTAGAGTCGGTGGCTTATAGAGTCAGTTTGGCAAGCTCTAGCTCACTTCCTCCATAAAATGCACCCTCTATGAGACATTAATGCCCCCCACAAGGCAAGTGCATCACCATTTTATTTGCTATAGCTTCGCCTCTGCTTAGGTCTATAAACTTTGAAATGTATTTTACGAAGTTCCCAAATTTGTTAAATGTTGTTCTCCTTCCTAAGAAGTAAAACGTTTTAAATTTTAACCAAATATAGTGAGAAAGACATTTATATGGAGACAGAACGATTAATATAACTAGATATGTATTTATTTTGGGATAAATTTTGAATTCTATAAGTGTCAATTATTTTCAGAAGGATGGAGCAACTATTAGCTACTGATGGATCAAACCAAACCAGCCCGACGATTCCTTTTCCAGCCCAGAACCTTCGTGGCGCAACAAACGCAGTGTCCCTATTGTCCACGCCAGCCCACCACACACCCAACTTTTTCTATTTTTCTTTTTTTAAATAGTCTGTTTTTTTTTCATCTCGTTCAACTAAGTTCAAAAGAAACCCTCCACTCAACCCAGATGAAATTTATTTTTTCTTCTGTATGCCCACCCTCTCCATGTTTCAATGTATCGGCATGTTTCTCTTGCAATGTCCGTTTATTTGTTTCATTACTTTTAATTTGGTTTTTTAATCTACTTTCATTTTGTTTAAATTTTTAAAATTTCAAGTTCATATCTCTAAATTCAAAATCCACAGCTATTTTTCAGTAAAGCTAAACTTCACTTTTTTTTCTAATTCAAGAATGCCACATGTTTCCGTTAAATCACTCTTGCCTAGATGAAGAAAGCTTTAATAGCTTAAGATCATGATGGTTTGCTGTTGTGGTTAAATTGCTAATTCCACCTTCTGGATCGTTTTTTTTACAACAAAACTGTGGGGGCATCCCCACAGTGGCAGCCGTTTTCATTAATTTAAAACAGAACATAGAAAAGAAACACTAATTCCACCTTGTAAATAGTTACATCATGCTTATGCAAGTACTTCTTACATAGTTACATTTAAATTACGAGATTTGAATTTTGATTCTCACGGTAGGAAGACCGCAGATCCGATGTTAATCGAAAAGAAACACTCGTAGTAGTACATAACTTGTGTGTGTGCTCGTAGTTCATGCTTGCGGTGTTTTTCGGTACAAGGGTCAAGGGGCACTTAAGACCAGGCGAAAAACCACTCGACTCCACAACTTCAAACGACTCAAGCTCCTGGTCATCTGGTAGCTCCCAGTCAAAATGATACAACAAATTTGCTAGCGCAAGCTCTGCGAGGCGCGTCCCAAATGCAATGCCAGGGCATCCTCTCCTCCCAGCACCGAACGGTATGAACCGGGAGTCTTTACCACTGTAGTCGAAGTTTGTATGCAGAAACCTCTCAGGCCAGAATGCATTGGCATCCTCCCATGGCTCTTCGTCTCTGCCAATCGCCCATGCGTTGATGAGGACCCGGGTCTTGGCTGGGATATCGTAGCCATGGAGCTTGGTGTGCAGCACCGCCTCACGGGGGACAAGCAATGGCACTGGTGCATGCAATCGCAGAGCTTCTTTCATGGCAGCCCGTGGCCGTGTCATTCTTCTACTCAGTAGCTCCTCTGTGACTCGTCCATGTTCCCCTACAACTTGTCGCACCTCGGCTTGTGATTTCTCCATTTCCTTTGGGTTCTTCACTAGCTCGGCCATTGTCCACTCCATCGTCTTGGCAATTGTATCAGTGCCTGCTAGGAAGAGGTCCTGCATAAGAAATTTGCATCAATAAAAAGTGTGTGACAGTGAACGGAGAACGCTTATTATTGCCTTACAAGGATGAGTCCCTTGACATCATTCCTGCCAAGTGTTAAGCCCACGCCGCCTTCCTTCACTGCCGAGAGCAAGTCGTCGAGGAGGTCATCGGCATCCCCATGCCCACTGCTCCTCTCATGCTCCTGGAGCGCCGCCTCAAGAACGGCGTCAAGCTTCCTCGCCGTCCTCTTTGTCCTTGCGTCGAGCCCCGTCGCCCAGTCCACCCAGCGGAGGCACGGGAACACGTCGCTCACTGCGATCGTCTCCAGCAGTTGGCTGGTCTCCATCATCATCGCGCGGACCGCTCCGGGCTCCATGCCTCCAAGCTTGCTCCCGAACGCTGCCTTGGAGATGACAGTGTAGGTTAAGCTGATGAACAATTCACTCACATTGACCCCTCGTCGCCGGTGATTTCCACCGCCGTCCACATGGGCGCTAGCGGCAGCGCGGATCCGGTCCACGAAGGACGCGACCGCCTGTTCCCGGAGCGCGCGGAAGGAGTCGACCCGCTTCACGCTGAGGAGGTGCACGACGGCGATGCGGCGCAGCTGGCGCCACCGCTCGCCGTAGGCGCTGAAGGCAACGTCCCGGCAGCCGTAAAGGAGGCCACGCGCCGTGTGCTGCTGCGGACGGCCGCAGAAGACGTGGTCCTGGGCCTTGAGCACCTCCTCGGCCACGGAGGCTGAGGACACCACGAGAGGGCACGGAACCAAGGTGGAGGAGGAAAAGCGGGCCGTGGCGCCGTGCTAGCTCCAGCAGTTTCCGGTGGTGGTGGCTCTGGCCGAGCTGGTGAAGGTTGCCGATGATGGGAAGCGCCGGAGGGAAGGTGGCAGTACTCGGCTGCCATCTTTGCGGCGTGAGCGTGACCTGAAGATTCTTACGATGACGAAGCAGGAAAGCGCAAGGACGACGATGACAGTGAGAAGCAGGTTAGAGTAGTCGAGCTGAACGGGAGCCATCGTCAGCCACGACCATATAGCGATGCTTAGTGGAATTCAGCAGTGGCCAATGAATACATCACGTAGTACTCCTACTAAATTGTGCTAGCTTTAAGGACGGTTGCATACATTTTGTGCCACATGACACAATAGACAAGATGTGTGTGAATGATAGTACAACCAACTACAATCCATCTCTATCAATGAAATATGCATAATCTCGTGGCCCTTGGTTCCGAAGAAAAAACCAAGACTTGACAGTACAATACTAGAAGCAAAGCACCACCGCGCGACAACCGCACTGCTTTCTTCCTCTTAATGGAAAAAATGGACACAACGCCCGATCGAGAAAATACAACTGCATTATTGCTTGCTATGTTTGAGAAATGAGATCCACATATAAGATTCAAACTAAGAGGAAACGATAGCCATTTTTTCAGACCACAACCTTCCTGCAGCAACGAGACGTACTAGAGGTGTGATTTGGATCGTGTCGAGCCAGCATTGGCATATATGTGTCGTGCTTTGTGCTGTTTTGGATTGTAACCTCTAGACACGCAAGGCACATCAGATTGTGCCAAACTGTCGATATGGGACAAGATATGTTTCAATCCAAGCAAGATCCTCAAAATATTTTTTTTTTTTCCATCTTTTTTCCACTTGTGAGATTAAAAAAATCTTTTTTATATACCATTTTCATAAAATGTTTCAATAATTTTTCATAATCCATCTGCATAGTAGTAAATACTTTGAAACCTACATTGTTGTGTTGTAGATGTGATGACATGCAATTTTCGAGCTGTCTAATCAGCCCAAAATATGGAGACCTGACTGTTTAGCGTTCATTGTGCCGAGATCCTAAACCTAATACTACGAACCTCATGTGTTATGCCGTGCTGGCACGAACTAAAAAGATTTCGTTCATGCCGTGTCCCGTGCTTTGGACCATATCAAGAACCATTTTACGTACGCCTAGCCTCTAATGACGCTGGCCCATCATCACACACACTGCCAAACCTGGATTTATAGTGAAAAAGTCTTTTATTCGTCTCCTTTTTGAACTAGACTAGACTTTGAATTAATCTTGCTTTGTACCCATGTGGAATTTAATTAATATTAGCAACAATTGTACCTTCAAATAAATTTATTATAAAAGTATATTTGGAGACTTATCTAATGATATTAATTATGCATCGTAAATATAGATTTTTTTTTATTATAAATATTTGATTAAAGATGAAAAAAAATCAACTTCATGGGAAGTGAGAATAGAGGGAGTTTTTTTTTTTTAACACAATAACAATAAAAATGTTAGATAATTTTTATCACATGGTCAAAGTCTTATTCTAATCAACGGGGTGACACCTTGTGACAAAAAGGAATGTATATTTTTAGGCAAATAGGAGGAGTAAGACATCCCAGTTAAAAATTTTATTATTAAAAAACCAAAGAAACAGTACAAAACAAGTGAAGCTAAGAAATGAACAAAGAGAGAAGAAAAATGAGAAAGATTACAATTGAGCTTCTAGCCATAGACTAACGAAGAGAATGTATTTCTACTTTGTCCTATGGATAACCATGTAAAATAAGGGAGAACACTGTCATATATAAAAGATTTTTTGTGAGACGATGTCTAAACAAAACAAAGGTGGGCATTACTGGGGCTTCTAGGAAGCAAGTGAAGAACTTTAGTTAGGTATTACGTGCATATCTTTTGCATAGTCCGAGACAACTAATTAACTAGAAGGCAACTTCTAATTTTGTCGCTGTCGTTATCTCGCTAGCATTATTGGAGATCAATTTTGCACCCAACGCCACACCGCGCTCGATTACAAGTGAACGAAAAATCAGGTGCGTATGGTAAGTAGATGGCACCGTAAAGTACGATCAATTAAACCACGACATGTGGACTAGTATACGAGAGGCTAGATGAGCCGGATGTATACTAGTTCACAAGTCACGTTTCATTGGTCGTACACACGGTGTGAGTGGCGGAGCCAAGGGGGCTTTGGCAGGGGCCATGCCCCCCAAGATTTCCAAGCAATTATTTTTATAAGTCCATAATTTTTATTTATATTAAGATGAAGAATATAACAAAGTTCTTGTCACATATACCTCTTCTAGATAATTAAATCATACAAAATATGATTAGATAATATTACAAATCCATTAGAAGGACTAAAACAAAGATATCAAAGTTTACTTAAATCATCTCGGATGCCTAGCTTACTTGTTAAGGGGTTATTGTCTATCACTAAAAAAATAGTGTCTTTGCTCGCCCCCGAAAAGTCTAACATAACTCGTTATGCTTATTTTTTATAAGTTGGATTTGCTCGCCCCCTTATGAATAATTCCTCGGCTCCGCCCCTCGACGGTGCCGCGTATGCCTAGACGCACCGATTTTTCTCCCGATTTTTGCACCCAACGCCACATTGCGCTCGAAATAAGTGAACAGGAAGGACGGGCGAGATGTGGCCGCTCCTCAATATATCCTCATCCTCTTGTTGGAATTATTGCTGCAGCAATCGTGTGTCTCTGTCTGTACGCCATCTTTGGAATCGATCAAGCTCGAGTGGACATTAGCATTCATCCTGGAGTGCTGCGTTACTATTTTTGGTGCCATGACTCAGCCAGCGGTGGCCTTAAGCTGCTCACTACAAGCCCACCTCCTTTCCTTGGTTGGAACTTAATTAGGAGTGTACGCTGCAAAGGTCTGCTAGTCATGGCTCCCCTCGCCCGCGACACGGACCTACTAGCCCTCTTGCTACTTCTCGTGGCATCATGTTTCGTCATTGTTAGGCGCCTCGGGTCGGCCGCGGGATGTTGGCCGGCGTTGCCACCTTCGCCGCCCGGCCTGCCGATCATCGGCAACATGCACCCGGCTTCGGCGGGGGACACCACCACCGGAAGGCTGCGAGGCCGGCGCAGCAAAGACGGCGAATCTTTCTCCTCCGGCTAGGCACCGTGCCCATCAGGTGATTTCCTCGGCCTCCATGGCCGAGGAGGTCTTCAAGAACGGGACCACGTCTTACGTGGCCGCCCGCAGAGCGCCGCGGCCCGCGGCCTCGTCGATTGCAGGGACATCTTCAGCCCATACCGACGAGGCGGTGGCGCCCGGCTTCGCGCGCATCGCCGTCGTGCACCTCCTCGGCGCCAAGCGGGTTGACTCCTTCGCGTGCTCTCTCCGCGCAGGAAGGAGGTCGCGTCGTTGGTGGCCCGGATCGGCGCGGCGGGCGCCATGGAAGACCAAAATGGCGATCGCCGAGGAACCAACGTAAGTGAGCTCATCGTCGGCTTTACCTATACTTTCATCTCGGGGCGGTGTTCGGGGAACAAGCTCGGCGGCATGGATCCCCGAAGTCTGCGCGCGATGATGAAAGAGGTAACTGAGCTGTTCTCGACGGTCGTGGTGAGCGACATGTTTCCACGTCTCCGGTGGGTGGACTGGGCGATGGGCCTCGACGCAAGTATAAAGAGGACGGCGAGCAAGCTTGACGACGTTCTTGAAAGAACACTCCAGGCGCACGAGAAGAACACGGGAGACGACGACGGCGAGGCTTGTGGTGACCTCCTTGACGACTTGCTTTTGGGTGGTCAAGGAGGGTGGTGAGGGGTTCATTCTCGGGCGGGGTCGATGTCAAGGGATTCGGCCTCGTAAAGTCCTATGGATTAAGAGCTAATTTATCCCAAATGCACCGACTTCATTGTGTAAACCGATATATAAATTTCGTTTTTGTAGGACTTTTTATAGGAGGAATCGATACAACTTCCAAGGCGATAGAGTGGGCAATGGCATTGCTAGTCAAGAACCCGTGAGAGATGGCCAAAGTACAAGAGGAGGTGAGGCAAGTTGCGGGGGCAAAGAGAGTCCTAGAGGAGCGGTTGGGGAGGATGAGCGGGCGGAGGCGGCTCGGAAAGAAGCCATGAGGTTATATCCACCGGTGCCGCCGCTGGCCCCTCGTGAATCGATCCAGGGACACCAAACTCCATGGTTACGACATCCCCGCCAAGACTAGGGTCATCATCAATGCATGGGCGATCGGGAGGGACAGCCCGGTCTTGGGAGAAACGCCGACGAGTTCTGCCCGGAGAGGTTTATGAACGATGCCGGTGGCGACGACATTTGCAAGGGATATCGGTTCATACCATTTGGCGCCGGGAGGGGGATGCCCGGCAACGTGTTTGGAACGCGCCTCGTAGAGCTTGCACTTGCCAATTTGTTGTTTCATTTTGATTGGGAGCTGCCGAGGGGCCGGGACGTCGACTCATTTGAAGTTGTCGAGTCTAGTGGCCTGGCTCCGGCTCTTAAGTCCGCCTTTGACCCTTGTCGTGAAAACCCCCGCAAGCATGAACCTTTGCAAACCGTAGTCGGCACTTTTCTAAATAATTGAATAAATACTAACCTATCTGTTCACTTTGTCTAGCCTGTACATAATGACATACTACTTCCGTCCTATAATATACTCTCGGTCTTAAAACAACGTAATTATAGGAATCATGTCATTCAAATTCTTGAAGTTTGACCAAATTTATAATGATCACTATTAACATTTATATGCCTCAACGGTGGTTAGATTGGGCAGTTCAACAAAGGCGATTAGGGTTCCCTAGGCGGGTGTTGTCGAAAAACACCGGAGCCCCCGCCTCGTTGTCCCGGGCGGCACGGGGGACAGACGGCCCGCCGCCGCCAAAGCCACCCCTCGCGCATGAGGTCCTCGGCCGTCGCGGGTGCCCTGCTAGCGGTGGCGGCCTGCTGCCGCGCTCAACAAGGCTGCGCGCAGCACTTCCCTCCCCTTCCTCTACCCTTCTCTTCTCTCCCTCCTCCGTGCGGCGAGCTTTCCGGCACCAAGTGCAGCCCGCCGACCATGAAGCGTTGGATTCGGGGTCTGCGGGGTGGATCCGGTTCCCCTTCCCGGATCCGGGCGCATGACCGGCTTGCGGGCGGGGCTCCCGGTCATTGTGGCGGTCTGTCGAGTGCCGGCGGGGGCTGGTGGTGGGGGCCGTCGCTGGCTATGATGGGGCGGCCCGACCTCTCTCCACCGAGCTGCTGCCTTCCTCGCCCTCGTCTGCGGTGGTCACCGGGCGGTCACCGGCGCCACGGGCCAGCCCCCCTCCGCCGGTGCTAGGGCGCCATTGTGGTCCGTTGGCGGGTGACCGCGCCACGCCCGACAACCGGGATTGGCGGCTTCCCGCGTCTGCGCTGCCTCCCTCTCGGATGCCTGGTGTGGCATCCCGTGCCAATCGGGCCCTACGGTGATTTTAGGCTGCGTCATGGTGGCGTGGCTGATGGCGGCTTGTTCGGAGGCTCACCGGTGTTGTCATGGCGGCGTTGTTGGCTGCGTCCGCGTGGTGCTCCACCGCACCACATTGGTGGTTGGCGGGTGGCACCGGTCGTTTCCTTCACCTCACGGGGAGCTACGGGTAAACACCCATCCCTCTTGGGACAATGTTGGCCCGGCGCCTTGGGCGTCGTGTCCTTCCCCGAAGGCAACGTCGGTCATCTCTTCTGCGGGTCTTGTCTCTGCCGGGTCATCGGCATGATGGCCGACCATGCATTCTCGGGCGAAATCCCTTCCTTGGATGTCTCGAAGGCCAGCGGCACGCCCGCCCATAGTTGTCTATGAGCGTACTACCCTTCCCTGAAGGCATTGCCGAAGAACCGGTCGGCCCCTTCACCTATCGTGCTTCTCGCTGCACCTCATTCCCACTCGCTTTGGTATGCCTTCCGGCTCTTGACCTGTCTGGCTGGCTTGTCGTGGAGTTCGTTAACGATGCTTTGCCGTCGTGGTTCGTTTCGTTAGTAAACTCATGCAATGGCTTGTAGGTTGGCTCCTTGTATTACTCATAAAATCTGCTAGTTCACCACCTAATATGGGATCTCTTTATTGATATTCGTCTGAGGACACACATAGCAGTTCGGTTGAGCCATGGCTTGTAGGTTGGCTTGTACGTGGCCTCCTAGCTACACTACTCCATACTGTTGTACTACGAACTGTCGTGGCGTAGTATCATTCACACACGTCTTATCTCTTCACACACACACGGCAGACGGCATCCTATTCCTACCCTATATGTGCACGCGTGTTCTTGCGTCAATGCAAGGTTTCCTGAAACCCAACAGTAGATTCAGCTCATTCGTGCCTCCTTGCATGGCTCCGATTCAGCTGGACTCTAACCTGCTTCTCTACTACGCCGTCCTCGCGATATCCTGCTTCGTCATCGTAAGAATCTTCAGGTCAGGCCGCAAAGATGGCAGCCGAGTACTGCCGCCTTCCCCTCCGGCGCTGCCCATCATCGGCAATCTTCACCAGCTCGGCCAGAGCCACCACCACCGGAAACTGCTGGAGCTAGCGCGGCGTCACGGCCCGCTTTTCCTCCTCCACCTTGGTTCCGTGCCTACTCTCGTGGTGTCCTCAGCCTCCATGGCCGAGGAGGTCCTCAAGGCCCAGGACCACGTCTTCTGCGGCCGTCCGCAGCAGCACACGGCGTGTGGCCTCCTTTACGGCTGCCGGGACGTTGCCTTCAGCGCCTACGGCGAGCGGTGGCGCCAGCTGCGCCGCATCGCCGTCGTGCACCTCCTCAGCGTGAAGCGGGTCGACTCCTTCCGCGCGCTCCGGGAACAGGCGGTCGCGTCCTTCGTGGAGCAGATCCGCGCTGCGAGCGCCCATGTCGATGACGGTGGAAACCGCCGCCGAGGGGTCGTCCGTTTGAGTGAGTTGATCACCAGCTTAACCTACACGGTCATCTCCAGGGCAGCGTTCGGGAGCAAGCTTGGAGGCATGGAGCCCGGAGCGGTCCGCGCGATGATGATGGAGACCAGCCAACTGCTGGAGACGATCGCGGTGAGCGACGTGTTCCCGTGCCTCCGCTGGGTGGACTGGGCGACGGGGCTCGACGCAAGGATAAAGAGGACGGCGAGCAAGCTTGACGCCGTTCTTGAGGCGGCGCTCCAGGAGCATGAGAGGAGCAGTGGGCGTGGGGATGCCGATGACCTCCTCGACGACTTGCTCTCGGCCGTCAAGCAAGGCGGCGTGGGCTTAACTCTTGACAGGACTGATGTCAAGGGACTCATCCTTGTAAGCCAATAATAACTAAGCGTTCTCTATTCACTGTCACTGTCACACACATTTTATTAATTTTGACTCAGGCGTTTAGTTGGTGAAATATATTAGGTTCGCTTCTTTGTAGCGACTTTTCGTTTGTATTAGATAATTATTGTCCTATTATGGATTAACTAGGCTCAAAAAGATTCGCCTCACACTTTTCAAATTTAACTGTGCAATTAGTGTTTTAGTTTACTTAAATTTAATGCTTCGTAAATGCGTTGAGATTCGATGTGACGGGGAACTGTAGCACTTTTTGGGTTAGTGTATGGTAACTAAACATGACCTCTATAGTTTTGTTTTATTGATATTGATCCCTGGCTTCCAATAAACTTTCACTGAATTAACGACACATTGAGTAGTAGCACGTGCGCCACACGCTACCATTATTCGTCGCTAACACATTGATGCAAATTTCTTTAACAGGACCTCTTCCTAGCGGGCACTGATACAACTGCCAAAACGATGGAGTGGACAATGGCCGAGTTAGTGAAGAACCCAAAGGAAATGGAGAAATCACAAGCCGAGGTGCGACAAGTTGTAGGGGAACATGGACGAGTCACAGAGGAGCTACTGAGTACAATGACACGTCCGCGGGCTGCCATGAAAGAAGCTCTGCGATTGCATGCACCAGTGCCATTGCTTGTCCCCGCGAGGCAGTCCAGGACACCAAGCTCCATGGCTACGATATCCCAGCCAAGACCCGGGTCCTCATCAACGCGTGGGCGATTGGCAGAGACGAAGAGTCATGGGAGGATGCAGATGCATTCAGGCCAGAAAGGTTTCTGCATACAAACTTTGACTACAGTGGTAAAGACTTCCGGTTCATACCTTTTTGGTGCTGGGAGGAGAGGTTGTCCTGGCATTGGCTTTGGGACGTGCCTGGCGGAGCTTGCGCTGGCAAATTTGTTGTATCATTTTGACTGGGAGTTACCAGATGACCAAGATCTTGAGTCGTTTCAAGTCGTGGAGTCGAGTGGCATTTCGCCCGGTCTTAAGTGCCCATTGACCCTTGTATCGAAAAACACCGCAAGCTTGAAATATGACAAGACACAAAACTTTGTTAGCTAAGGTGGAAGACCACCTATTATGTGTAAATACAATCTGCAACCTTTTTTTCTTTTCGAAACAGCAGCTGACAAGAAATTTGTCGAGCATATATTGATGTGATATATAGAAGAGATCAAAGGCCACAATTCTCTAAATTATTTGGATGTTATATATCTGGCTATATTATCCTTTCCTTCGATCTTTATATATTCACAAGGTGTATACCACCGTTCATTAGAATGGGACTTTGACAGTTAACGGCTTGCTCCCATCAGACACACCCGAGCGCTCCCCACGGGGGAGCTCCGCACCGCCCGCCCGACGAAGAGCGCCCGCCCAGCACCACCTCCCGCCCCGCCGTCACCGTCGCCCGGTGCGGGCGGATCCACGCTCAAGTGGCGGATCTGCCCCCCCTCTCCCGGATCTGCTTGCTTGTCACCGGCGGCCCCTCCGTCTCCGGCCCGCGGTTCGACTGCGGCGGCGTTCGACGGTCGGGCTCAAATGGGCTGGATCCGGCGCTTCATGGAGTCTTCCTCCTCGGCGGTTATGGGCGTCGCCCGTTGTCTGTGAGGAGGTGGCCTCCTGGTGTCGCTACGGCCATGCCTTTCGCTTCGCGCTGCGGGAGGCATCACGGCGATAATGGCACCGTGCACCTCGAGGTTCGAATGGTTCGCTGGCGGCGAGGAGTGCAGACCGTGACCGTGACCCGTGTTGCGGCGTCTAGGGGCGTCGGCTGCACGCAGCAGGCCTATCCCCGGCAGTTGCCGGGGGCCTGTGTCTTGGCGGGCAGGGTTTTACGTGTCTTGCCCCTCCTCGGCGGTGGTCGGCCCGAGCCGTGGGGTTCCTCTTATGGCTCACGGTGGCTCGGCTGCCCTGGCTGCTGGTAGTCTTGGGTCAAGCGTGGGGTCGGTAGCGTGGCCGGCTGGCACGCTGTCTTGCAACGTGGTGGTGCGGCGGTTGCTCTGGCGACGGCGGTGGCCATGCGGAAAAAGGGGACCTCACGCGTGAAACACAACAACCAATGAAAATAAAGTCTCGTGGACTTTTTCTTTCCTAAGTCCAAAATAGCAGACTATTTTTGTGAGTTGGAAAATCACAAGATTTGTCAAGTAAAATTTGACAAGTCTTGTAGATGCCCTCCTCCTGAGTGTCCACTATTGCCACTCGCCACAGTCGCCACGCAAAGCTTCCGTCCTTTTGCGGTTCGTGCTATTACGATTTACGCGCACATACAATGCCAGCCCTACCTTTTGTTAAAAAAAAAAAAAAAAATGCCAGCCCTACCTATCTCCGTCTGCAAGATCTCTATGATGTTATTGATGTACTGTGCCCAATCTTCAATGAGTGACTTGGATGCATGCTTTGATGGTTGGCATAGTTAGATAGATCATGGAGGCAGGGAAAAAAAATAAGTTTACATACAAACCCCATGCACGGAAGACGGGAGCAGCGAGAGATGCTAGTTTTGGTTCATTCCACGTAGAGTAGAACAGGGCATATATTTGGATGGTCACCATACACACTGTCATACTTATTTGCGAAACAGAGCAGATCATCCTGGCAGAGTCGCAGAGATGAGAGCGCTACTCACTAGCTCGATGACCCGGCTCCATTTACATTGCTTTCCACGTCTGACGGGCACGAAAGGAAATTGAGTAGGTATCTCAGTTGAATAACCGATGCTTTTCAGCATTCTACCAGCTTATTTCACCTCCAAAACAAAGAAGGCTTTCTGATTATTCGGTCGATCCCAAAGCTACGAATACATTTCTAGGATTCGGAACCTCCTTTAGTAAGTGTTAATAAATCGCAGTCAAAGAGACCTCGAGGAGGAGCGCACAGTTAACTGAAAGTGCACCAGCTGACGATGGTGAAGAGCTCCAACTGAGTGCTGAGCTAGCATTCAGATAAGCGAGAAACGTGGTTAGCTGCTTTTGGGCACTAGTCACTGGCTAGACCTTAGCTGTCATTTGTTTTTCATCGGATAAAGACATGCGTGTGCATGCTCAAAAGCCACCCATGAAGACCACCACCCCACTTGATTAATTTTAAATCCTATATTTTGACCAACCATGAATGTCAAATGTGTCTACTCTTAAAGTCGATTTGCTTGGTCAATGACATGATTGGTTGCTATATTTGTCGGTAGGCTAGCTCAACATGTACTCCCTCTCTCCTGTAATATATTACAAGGTTCGCTAACAACAATTAGATTTCAAATATATCTGTGGACGTCAATTGGCCTTTGAGAAAACGAATTCAGCCATTGCCTGATCATCTGCTTCATCTGCCCAATGCGCGTCCTGTCAACTTCCTTAAGCAATATCGACCAATTTCTGCAAAAAGATAAAACAAGGTATATAATATCAATAGTTCTAGGCAAATCTTCTCTATGTCATTTTATTCCTAGTAATCCATAATGCCCACGCAAACCCTGCAAAAACAAACATCAGAAGCCTGACCGACATCGGTGCAGCACCCTCAAGCCAATCACTGGAAAAAATCCTTCAATGAACAAGGCATCCTTTCCAGATTCCAAATTTCATAACCATACACCATATCAATTTTCCCAAATGATAATGGAAAAAATGTGTTCTACAGATTCCATAATCTCACAAATACAACATTTCCCCGAGCCCTTCCATCCCATTTTTAGAAGTGACCGTCCAACTTGCAATTTATTATTAAAGATTTGCCAAAAAAACACACCTTGATCTTCAAAGGGTTCTTGCACTTCTAGATAAAGCCAACAATCCTACTAAGCATGCCCCTGTCTGTTATGAAACGATATAAAGATTTTGTTGTATATTTCTTAGATTTGTCTAGTTCACAGATCACTGCACCTTTCTGGTCATTCAAGGAGTTGCCCACTAAACAATCTTTAAGTTCTAACCACATGTCATATTCCTATGTGACAAAGGTCTTTTAAAATCTACTATCCACTCTACCTCTTCCCAACATTCTGCAACTGTGCAAAGAGTCTAACGTTAAACGATAAAGATCTTCAAACACAATTCAAAGGGGCTCCCATGAGTCAACAATCCTGCCAAAATCTATAGAGCTTACCATTACCCCACTTTAAAAAGATGGCTCCCTACTTGAAAAGATGTTTGACTTTATGTAAGCCCAGCCAAAATTGTGAACTACTAGTAGGTTTGGAATTGAAAAAAAACTCCAGAACACACATACTTGTCTCTAAATGAATTTTCCATATCCATTTTACCAAAAAGACGGTCATTCATAATTCTGGTGTTAATGATCCCCAGCCCCCTGATTCTTGAGGTTGCATATACCATCTCAAATTTTGTCATGTGATATCTCAATTTATCTTCGTCTCCTTGCCAAATAAATTTTAATCCTCAATCCATCCATTTTTGATGTATCCACTCTTGCAAACCATAAAATTCCATACAATATAATGGAATGTTGTTTAGGCATGAGTTAGTTAAATTTTTCTACCTCCAGATGATATAAATTTTCCTTTCCATGGTTCAAGAGTATTTTTCTCATTTTTAGAATCATGGGAGAAAAAACACACTAGTGTTAAGGCGACAATGACTTATAGGTATAGCCAGATATTTCATAGGAAGCACTCCCAAAACACAGTTTAACATGTGAGCTTTCCTGATTTTCTCCTCTTGGGAAGCCCCAAAAACAAAAAATGAAATTAATCTTGATGCTTGACAACCATTCAAGACAGTAAAGAATCAACTTCAGATTTCTAATAGAGCGTCTGACCCATCTATCATGATCACAGTATCCCTTGTCTTCGCCATCTCACCTTGCTTGCTTAGTTGTCCTGAATTAGGATAACCTGTGTGCTTGCTATTATAGTTTATTTGTTTCGTGGTTAAAACATTTTTTTTTTTTAGAAATAGGAGGGGTTTGCACCTCTACTGGATTTATTTTGTAATAAAAAGTCTGTACACTCATGAAACAAAGAAAGTTAAAAACTCATGAAAATTACCTTTGTTGGTATTTATTAAGTGCAAAAAGAATATAAAGGGTTCATAGCGCACGAGAATATATATACCATTGTAGCTTTTACCGGGGAGTATTCAGTATAGTTATTTATATTTTCCACGGGGAAGCAAGGGTAAAGACTATGATAAATCAAAATCATGTATCTACTAACTTAATATACCAACTAAACTAAAGTGAGGGGGTAAATAATGTATATGATATGTATGATAATTAATAACATTTAACCAGGAGAATATTATAATATAGAGTAGATAACTAGGTCGAGAGGACAACGGGAGAGATCTAGGTTCCTGAATATTTCTCTAGTACTTTGGTTCTATGATAACAATTATTCTAATACACTTTGGAGCAGCGGTACCGTCCCGATCCTCGAAAAGGCGGGAAAGGGTGATCGGGGAAGGCCGCCAAAAAGCTCTGAAACACCAACCCGAACGTGGTGGATTACAAAGACTTGGACAGGGGCTGTCACCCCTGGGCTACCACAACTAACCGTGGGATTGGGGCAACCTCGGGTAACCTATAGCCCTAGACACCACGCCTACACTATAAATTACTACTCTAGCTACCTAGCATAACTAGAGCCCTCAATATGAGCGGAGATCCCATGCAATAGTATAATAACTATATCAATAACATGAAAGGCATAAAAGTACTAGAAAAGATATATCTAATTATGGCATAAAGTCTAATAGAGTTGAGATACAAAGATATACGAAACGGCGAAGACTTCTCCAGGAAGGAGGAAAAACTGAGTTCCGCTCCCTAACTCTCTACTAGATCTATTCTATTACATTGTAGCTGTCTAATCTAATTCTCTAATATTAACGAGAGAGACCATCCATTCATGGGACAACTCTCAAAGTCAATCAGTACACGGCTCCTAGGGGTGTAGGGTTACATATATATAGGGGTCTCACGGCCTCCCTCCACCTTTAGCAAGCAATATGGTACTAAACCTTCATGCATCTCGTGCTTAACCGACGCCCTCGGATTAAAAACCGCATCAAGCGACCGGATTAGATTGCGTCTTAGAGGCGGTGGAGGAACGTTCAAACGAAAGGATTAGGGACAACTTGGCCGGCTAAGCCGGGCGATCGGCTGATTATTGGAAGCCCGATCGGCCCGAGGTGGGCTCCACTCACGGGCCCCGCAATGCGTCGTCGCTTCGGAGTCTTCTAGATGATGTTTTCTTCGATGTCAAGTTTCGTTCACGTCGGGTGTATTCGAGCCTTCTAGACTTGTTTGGAGTTGGATTGCGTTGCGTTATGACACGTCAATTCTCTGTTTTTTTACATTTAAGTCCACGCAAATCACAACTTTACCAAAACTCATGGAAATCATTAGTAGAAACCCTAATAAGGTTATCTAAATATATTTTAGTCCTTTTCCATGTTTAATTGATAATTAAAAGTATGCATTAACAAGTGTCAACATACACAAAGGCTTCTAGCCATAAATCTATATTGGGATGGAGCTTTGCTTTTGCTTTGAGAATAATCGAGAGCAAATTCTTGGCAGAAAAGCTTGCCCATCGTGAATCGAGTGAGGAATATTCACGAAGATGCGGCATTTCTCGTACTCCAAATGGACCAGCACATTGTGATGAAAACCTTCACAAAGAAATTATTGCTAAGTATTAGTGCTTAAAACATTGCTACATATTTCTTTAAATTGGGTCCAATTAACTTGAAGATATTGATGTTATAATAATTTATGAGAAACCTTAACACGATATACTTTAGGGGCTGTTTGGTTTAGGAATTTTTAGTCCTTGAGACTATCCCTACCAAACCAAACATGGAGGAACTTTTAAGACTTAATCTCTATTAGTCCCTAAAAGTCAACGAGACTAAAAACAGTTTAGTCCCTACTGAACCAAACAATACCTTAAAATAATAGAAGTAGGTTTGAAATGGATCCATATATAAATTGCTGAAGTAATGCAAGTTTCCAACAAGACAACAAGACTATAGTACACTAGACAACATTTGGCATCTCTGAAGGAATATGGGATGCTACGCTAGCTAGAAAACAAAGCTTTTCTACCCATAAACCGGGGAACTACGCTAGTTATAGATCACGGGATTACCACTAGGCAGCGGGTGCGGCGGATCGCGTCGACCCTCGGCGTAGATGTGCGCGTCGCAGCGGTCACGATTGCTCACGCGTCGCCCGCTCCACGTGCGGTTCGTCCTTGTGCTCCGGATGCAGCACCTTGAGGTATCCCACGTCGAGGGGAGGAAGCGATCGCCTACGGACTGCTAGGTCCGCAAGGAGCAAGAGGCTCCCGAGCTGGAGGCCCACCTCTCATATATATAGGCGTCCCCTAACAAGCTCCCCCCGAAATTTTGGAGGCCCATTAGTAACCCCTAAGCCTCATCTAATTGGATCATATCGAATTAGGCCTCCTTCCCCCCCAAGCGTGCGACCCTATGGGCTCACGCACACATAGACATGGCCCGAGTACTCCCTACTCGACCAATAGCAGCTGCAATGGCCTCTAGCAAGACATGTCAACTCCCATGTGTATGCGCAATGATCATATTAGGACGAACCACCACAAACTCACATACATGTTATTCCCTTGTCTCCGCGATATTTGATCCACCTCGTGGGTTAACATAACCCAAGCATGGCCATGCATTTCTTGATCCAATCATTCGAGGGTCGGTGATATCTCTCTCATCGAGGCGGCAATTCCATCTTGATTGACTATGCCTCACGGCATGCTTCACGACAAACCCGAAGACCACCTTTATAGCCCACCCATTTACGGATGGCGTTTGATAGTCCCTAAGTAGGCGTTTCACATCTTGAGTACATACGACAATCTCAGGTCTAAAGACATAACGTTACATGATGTGTAAAGAGACAATAATAATAACATCTCATGTCGTGGGTCAATCCAACCTCATGTCATACATGTGCCCACACTATTAGTTTGACATCTCCATGACTATGACTTGTGAAACATAGTCATCAACTAATGTGTGCTGATCTAATATTCATGTGTGTTCTCACACCTAACTCCGACCCGGGACAATTACAGAATAACCATACAAGTAAAGAGTCTCACAAACAATTCATATAATTGCCAATCGATACAATTTATCTTTAATGAATATTCATGAACACATAATATATCATGGATACAAGGCGATACAATCATCTCTATGATTATCTCTAGGGCATATTCCCAACAATCTCCTCCAAATCTAGCTAGCTAGTTGT